>APFE031561300.1:220862-267325 GCA_000404065.3 Pinus taeda | reverse complement strand
TCGGTCCATGGTTTTTGGACGCGATGGTTTTTGGTCCATGGTATTGGATGCTTCGGCATGTATAAATATGTATTGTAACATTGAAAGGAACATAATGAAAAATCAAAGCTGGTAGTCCCGGTTTTGGGATCTAGTGGGAAATCTCTGTGTATATGTGTTTTATGTTTTATGCTCTCGCATTTTTATTTTTTCCTGTGATTTAGAATTCGTATGCAGGTAATTTTTGTACGGGGTTAAAACCTACATTTGGCTTGCTTTCCCTTGGGAGGATTCTGGGAATTATCTACATGGATCTTTAGTTGTTGAGCCAATAATTCTAACTAATTGAACCAGTCTTCAAGATCTTCTTTGAAGCTTCTTTCTAAGAATGCATAATTTACTTTGTGCCATGTGATGCCTAACTCTTTCTCTATAAACAGTTATCTGCGAAAACAGGCAAGTTCATTGGAGTACTCTCAACTGCCTACCCGGTACTGGTTTATGTGGTGTCCTTTGAGGCAGATCTCTTGGGGTCCATGATAGCAATGAATAATTCAAGATAAGTGCTCAAAAAATACAATACTTGTAGAAGGAAAAAAAACTCATGGAAAAAATGAATTAGCTTCAGTAAAATGACTCACAAGAAATATTAAGGAAGAAACCACAAGACTGATGGGAAAATTGCACAAATCCTAAGCTGGGGGAAGGAACTGACTCTAAGAACTATGCATTACGTAGTCTCAAAAACCAAGGAAACAACTTGAGGCCTGAAGTTGCGCAATGCACAGTATTAGCCTGGGAAAACTGAGGGAGAGGTTGTGCATTGTGCAATCTCAGTGGCCAAGGGTGAGGCTTGAGACCTGGAACTGTGTAATGCATAGTTGGGCAAGCTAGGTACTGCACATTTTGCAAGCTCAAAGGCCAAGCTTGAAACTTGAGCCTTGGACTTGTGCAATGACCAGTTGAGCAAGGAAATTATTGTCCAAGTGAAGGGAAAATCTGCCTGGAAAGAGGATGGGAAAGTGGCAGATATAAGTGATAGTGTAAGTTAGAGTGTAGATATGACTAAGGAAAGATATATCAGTGAATATTAAATGTAGAAGATCAACATGCATATGGAGTCATTGAAATGATGACTAATAATGGGCAAAAACAAGAAATATGATGTGACACTTGTAAAAGGAAAATGATGGATTGAAACAATACTTATAAAAGTTAATATAAGTTAAAACGCCAGAAACCATGAAAATAAACAAACAAAAGAGCACTCACAGAAGTGAAATGAAAAAAAGCGACAAAAGACAACAAAATAAAAACTCACCTAGAAAAGTGCCACAAACTCCACCATAGGCTGTGTGATATCCTTAGGAAGGCTAAAGATCTACAATCGAATGTGAAAATGAGCTCTAGAGGTGTCTATTATTTAAATATTGATTAGGGTTTATGACGTACATGCCTAAAATCAAGGAAGGAAATGACACTTGGTGAAAGTTTGAAAATAGCAACTTGTATTATCCTTCAGGAAACTAATTCTCTACTCCCTATTTTTCAGGGAATGATTTTTTTCTTTTTTGCTTTTATGATTTTTTTCTTTTTTGAGAAACCGTCCCTTCACACTGCCAAGAAGGATTGTTCCCAACCATAAGCGATTGGGCAACTCCTTAACTAAGTGAATTGTGTAGTTTCTGAGCTCAAGAGAAGCTTGTCACAATTCCTAAACTCAAGGTTGGGTTTTCCCCCAGAGTTACGTAGTTTCTGAGCTCAAGGTTGGAATGCATGTCTGCATTACGCAATTCAGATCCTCAAGGTTGGTCTGCCTTCCAAGATTGCACAGTTTCTGGAGGGAACACTAGAAATGTTGTAAATTCAAGTCAAAAGATAGCTTGTGTCTGAAAGGTATCAAACTGGGATCAAAACAAGACATCACAAGCATAACATGAAAAGATAGGTCTTGATCATAGCACGAATACTTGACATCAGTAAACGATAAGCTCATGTGGATAGAAGAGAGGCTCAAAAATCAAAGCATGGGAAAAATTTTGGAGGGTGGTTGTAGCAGCTACAACTCATTCTTAGTTCTAATCTAAAAAGGATATTAAGATAAATAGTAAACAAGCAATTCATACCTTGATTTTTATGTAATGTATGTACAGGGTTTTAGCAATAATTTAAGGTGTAAAAGAGGTGGATTTTAAAAATAAATCAGGGTGGTTTTGTACCAAAAAGCACAATTTCATAGCCTATATCTACATTGGTAATACTTGTGGTTTTATTTTGTATTTATTCACAAATCAATGATTATGACATACTATGCATTATTCCAACCCCGTAGTTTTATTATCAATCACATTTTTATGTAAAAGATGTCATAACAATAATTGAATGTTGGGTAGTATGGGTGAACAAAACCCAAATACTACGGAACGATGCATAAATAACCTTATGATAGTTTTACATATTGTATTTGTGATCCAAAACTCCAAATAATAAAACTCAACCAAAAAAGAAAATTGGGATCTAGATGACAAGTGGATGATACATATGGATTCCATGTAAGCTACCTTCATGAGTAAACTAGTGAAGTGCCATGTCGATGTGGCAAGTAGAGATATATAACTTGACATGACATAGTGATGTGGCATCCATAGGAGCATGTGACATGTTATCTAGAAGTACGAAAAAATTGGTTTTCACTTAAATATCATTTTATGTTTTCCCTGGATAATTGAAGTTTCAGGGATCCAAGAATCTAGATAAATGGCAATCCAAATGTGAAGTTTCGAATCCAATATCTAGCCTTTTGAATTAAAGGAATTTTTGAAATCTTCTGAATAGTTGAAGTACTTGAGATCTAGGAATTTGGATATTTGGAAAGTTGACTTGTTGATAATAACAAAAACCTAGAAATCAAGTTTTTCATAAAAATGAACTTTTAGAAATATCTAGATCTACTTATCTAGATTTTTGGCCATTTCCTGAATTCGATTATGACCTAGAAACTTACATATCCAACTTCTGAATGTGCTACTGTACAGTGGAGACTTGTGGGATTAGGTCTGCCACATGGTCAACCATGTGTTACTGGTATAGTTTATCACATGTCATATGGTTGTTAACATGTCAAACACAAGTCAATTGTATGGTTTGTTAATGTGGCATAAAGTAATTAATATTATTAGGGCCATGACTTTGTGTTCCGAACTCAAAATGAGATAAAATGTATATCATCAGAAGGTTCTTGATGAGTAGAATACAACGGTACCTTAGAGTGTTGACACTGAAGTATAAAATTGAGTACTTTGTAAAGAACTTGGGAATAAGGTCTTGTATATTTTCTTCCACTATCTTTATTTTATTTCGATGTTAACTTTTTAATTTTTAAATAAATGGGATGTGTTGCAAAATTTCTGAGGTAGTTAGTTATACTATACGTGTTATTGGGTGTGGTTTTGTGAAGCATGGTCAAGAAATCCATGCATACTACACAAATGAATTCAACATGAAAGGGTCCTAGTGAACATGATAAACCATGCTAAATTGACTAGTACAATACTAAAACTAAATTACATATAAGTAAGAAATACTACTAATCTATATTCACCTAGTCATTGGCCAATTTCATACGTTTATCCCTAATCATAGTTCAAGTTAGTAATTTATAGATACACCACTTAAAATACATTAAGATTGCTCAAATTTGATAGCATTTAGCTTATAAAAAATGTTGTGATTAACATTTTTAGCCACTTAGTCACAAATTAGCCATTTTTACTAGTGCTTCTCCAAAAATTAACAAAGCATAACAACTATTGCGTATCTTCCTTTTCCTAACCCATATATATACATTCTATTAGCTTTCTTGAGTTGGTTTGATTACCGAGTAAACCCCTTTTTATGTTCGCCTTGTTTGGGAAAAAGGTTTCTTTAGTATTTGTTGGCACATTAGTCATCCAACACCAATATTATAAACACTTTCATAAGATAATCTAAGGCCCTTTTCTACAAAATAAATTTCAGTGACACCTTTAAGAATCACAAATTCCATATCTCTTTATGAGAGACTGAGCCCTTGTGAATTTTCAAGGCATAACACATGCTACTAATTTAAAATGTTTTGGTATGTGTTATATTCTTCACACAACTATACCCATGCATGATTCATATGTGTCAAGTGTAGCGGGGAATCATGGGGGGGAATCCCCTAAAAAAAATTGGTCAAGTTTTCGCATACATTTTTGGTAACTTTCGACACAAAAATTTCACTTTTAGTGGTTTTGTGACACATAGTATTTTATCCCATGTTTTATAATTTTAGTTAAGGAATTATGGTTGTAATCTAATTCAGTTGATGGATTAGGGGGTTTAGATGTTGCAAATCATATGTACTTCATTGTAAACAATGAATTTTAATGATGATAAAAGTTAGAGACGCAACTCTAAATTGTTTGTTAGTTTTCCCAATTTGGGTCTCTAAGGTAAATATTTGTGTAATATGTGATTTACATTGTTTTTACTTTTATATTTATTAAGAATACATGTATGGATTGCATTATTGTATAAGTTTTGAAACTTACAAAACCATAGGTTAAGATTATAAGGGATGAAGTCCTAACAATGGGACTTCCATCTTATTTCCAATTATGATGTGGTCATAATTATTCCATTATTTTTTAGTCCACTTAGATCCTGATTCTTTAGCTAATGTAGCTTTGAAAATTATTATAGGTCCCAACTGGTGGAAACACCAAAAAGTTTCATTTTATGGATAAAACGGGAGCAATAAGTCCCCTCACATTTGAACATAACCATAGAGGTGTATCAAAATTATGCTAGAATTCACTCTAAGATATCCATTCACCAAAACATCCCATTCTAAAAAGGTGCCTCATTTAACTTTGTATTGTTTCTTAACCCTTAGACTTGAGATACAAATGAAGTACAAAAAGATTATAAATGTAGAAAACCAGATATAAGAGATGAATAAGATTGAAGATGGGAAATATATGTTTTCATTATGATAATCATAAGAAATAAAGAAATGTTTATTTGCCTCTTAATTGGGGTTGACCTTTCACTAATTAAAGCTCCAAATACAACAATACTTGATTAACATTCCATCCTCCCAACTTTTTACATTTATTCTCAATAGAAAAACCATAAATATTTGTGGTCCCCTCATTAATGACCATTTAGTATTAAACTAAAACCCAACAATGTTTATTATATTTGTATACCTAGGATTTTAGTGTTGTCTATGGAGACCACATGGAGACTTTCCTAGGTTTGTAAAGGATATCGAGGATATGAACATTGAGAAGTCTCTAAAGTGTTTGCTTATGTTTTACTTGTCTTTAGTAAGCTAAATGGGGACTAAGTTAAGGAAGAAGAATGAATTATTAATAAATAAATAGTCCTCAAAGAATGGTAGCAAATATCATAGCAAGAGTGAGATATACATTAGGTGTAGGAAAGATAGAGTTCTCTCAAGTCCAAGTTCTCAACCACATTAGTTAGAAAGGGTTCCATGGTGCATTGATAAAAATCATGATACTTATAGCTTTCCTTGAGCTTCTTGGAACCTTTCTAATAATAGTAAGTATCAATTACTTTAGGCCTGTTTTGACATTTAGTAACACCTACAAAAATAACATTCACTAGCTCTATAATGTCGTTATTAGGTAAGCCTTGTGTTAAGGAGTTTAATATCTACACTAAGTTCAAGGTTTCTATCCAAGATAACTTTTGAATTTGAGTTTAGAGGTTAGTTGTAAATGTGAATTTTTGAGGATGATAAAATCTATTTCCGTTCTAAGTTCATGTGCCTATTCGATCATAGACATTTAAAAATATATCTCCTACTTGTTGATGAAGACAAAGGAATCAGAATCATTACCATACACCAACTAATCCTAATCCATCAAGCTATTTGAAGTTGGTTTGACAAACAAATGTATGATGAAGGCTCCACCATTAGATTCCTTGGGATTTTTTCCTAAATGAACTTCATATAGCTTAAATATGGCATCCCATTCTTCCTGATAAGAAAATATTTTATCATTCTCATTTTAGTTTGATATATGAACAATTCCCTGATTTGGAAACTAGAACCACATTTCTTGGAGGCATAACATTCTCTCTTCAAATACCCTGATGATCTCTTGGTACTGAGCTCCTAGCCCTATGGCATACATAGTACTTAACCTTGAAAATGAAGAGTTTGTAGCAAATGTAGTTTTGTTTGATTCAATGCACCACCTTTTAATTGAAAACTAATTTCTACAACCTATGGGGAAGCTCATTAGCCTAGACCTTGAAGGAGTCTGTCTCTCTGTGTTTTTGTGTGTGTGCATTTGAAGCAAGGTTATCTCGCTATCCCCTACCCTATTTGGAATATGAAATGATAAGTTAGAATATTGGTTGGAAATATTAGTTATATTTGCCCAACTCTTGCTAGTATATACATCATCCTTCTTCTTTATGTTGATGATATTTTTATTATGGAAATGGATCCCTATGACCTCGATAACCATATAAGAGTCCTAAATGACTTTTGTTGTAGTATTGGTATGATTATTAACATTGAAAAATCAAAGGTTATGATAATCAAGTCCAAAAAGTTCACCGATGACACTTTTGCATATGGCAATCTTGGATGATGTGCCTTCATACAAATGTCTTGGAATTTATATTCATCATAAGTTCAATTGCAACTATAATATTGAGAAAATCATAAGTGGAGGGTGGAAAATTTATTAGGGACATGAAAAAAATTGTAAATAAATGGACCTTTTTTTATAGGATTAATCAACACTCCTCTTTTATACCTTTGTCACTCATGTTAGTTTATATAGATATTAATTTTGGGGACATAATATCTCTAGATAATCCTAAATAACGATATCACAGATCCAAAAGAGTTGTATAACTTATAATCTCAAAATTAATGGAAATAAACCTTATCATATCCTCCTCATATAATTGAGCCTTGCCCTCATTAAATGCATGACCATGATTAGGTACTTAATGTACAAGAACATAAACAATGTGGACCAAAAGAGGCTCCCCAAAAGTGTCTTAAAATCTAGCCAAAACCACCGACGGCTCAAGTGGGGACAACATCAAGATGAAAAATATTGGCTAAATCATTGGGTAATATAAGAAGTTTCCCTTCTTAGATAAAATACAAATATTAATAAAAATAGTATTACATCTAAATCTAAAGAGAATATGTGGTGCAATAAAGAACTAGAAGATATAAGGAAGCTAAGATACTACAAGGAATTATCAACTCTAATCTAAAATATTGAAAGTATCTCTCGGTTCTATTTAGAACAAAGAACAAAATAAACATTACTAAAATATGAACTAAATCCCATGAGTTAAATAGTGAAACTAGGTGATGTCACTCAAGAGGTCTCTACAGTTGTGACCATCAAGGTCACCAAGGAATTTATATTTGATCCTTAGCAAAGAAAGCTAAGAGTGCTAGTTATTCCTAGTATGAATTATGATATCCCATAGGGATATTTTGACGAAACATGTCAAGGCCATTCTCCAATATGTGATATTGGTGTGGTGTTTTTCCTGAAGAATAATTGTTACCTTCAAAAAAATTACTCTCAAGGAAAAGGGTCAAACAATAAAGCATAATTTATAGCCCTTGACTACAGATGATTCAATGATGGTTATTGATTGGGCCTCCAGAAAAGTCATAGTGAACAATGTTCATTTGCACCGTCTATTGCAGAACATTCAAGAGTCTACATATTCTTTTGATTGGATTTCTTTAAGTCATTTCTTGGGTATTTCAACCAAAAGGATGATGATTTTTCTAAAGTAGCTTTATTGTTTCCAGTAGGGTCCTTTGGTATCTATAAGTTTGAGGATGGTGTTGAGGTTGATTCAATGGAATATTACTTTTAGACTTCATCTTTCTTTGTTTTTTTGTTGATGTAAATTTTGAGTAGGCCTCATCTTTTCAATGATAGTGGGATTGTTAAAAAAATTCCCCATATTTTTTAATAAAGTATAGGGATATGTATCAATCATGTTTTGAATAGTAGGGTAAAGGTGATGTAAATGATGAGACCTCTATCCTTGTTTGTTTTATATGGCCTTGAAAGCTAGATTAGTCTTATTTCGGATCAAAATATGTATATTCACTTCTCATGAATATGATATAGTTTTCCTTTGGGGAAAACACACACACATCTTACAAGTACTACATGGTGGCTTAGTCCCTAGAAAACATATAATGAATAGTCAAACTTAATATGACTAAATGCACAAGTAATGATTATTCTTTGTCAATAATCATATAAGAATAATAGCACATAAGTAATGAATAATCGTTGCTTAGGTCCGAAAGGAGAATGATGTGAATCCATATTGTTAAAATATAATAAATCGGCAATGTTTGTTTATATATTTGCAAACATCCAAAGAGAAGAAACATGAAAAAAATTTGATCTTGAGTAAAATTAATGTATTCCCATTATTATGGATTTCAATGGATACTTTATAATATACTAGTTATAAGAAAATTGCATAACCAAAAACTATTTCCCTTAGTCATGGGTTTGTTTTGGTGTTGTTTTTTCTTTTTCAGTTTTATTGCCTTTTAATTTTGAACCTTTTTTTTTCCATTTCCTATACTTTATTTTCATAATTCCAATTTAGTAGTTGATACTTTGTAATAACACTTCAATTCTCTCAACTAATATGATGATACAAAAATTAATTTTTAATATATAAGCACTACAAGGGATAACAATAATTAAGGTGTACATTTTTTTATCATTTAATCCCATGTCATGCATTAATTCCTTCATTATAATGATAAAAAGCTACACCTTAAGAAATTTGATACCTCTCAGTGCTTGATATATTCAGATTTGAGATGGATCTACACAGACTTTTTTAGACGTTTCCATGTACATATGTGACATATGTAAATATGTAGTTATTTATTTATTTTTTTCTTACATAATGTTATATGATGACATCCCCTATATTGGGCTATAAATCATCTATTTACTTTGGATGCAATGAACTATGAATAGGGTCCAATCATTTTTTTCTCATTGTCCACCAAGTTAGAAAAGGAAAAAAATCCAATTTAATTAGTAACTTACGAGTATAAATAATCCTTCATTGTTTCTCTTATATACACTAAATAAGTAAACATTTGGTGCTCTAGAGGGAAACTCCCTCCCGCAGAAGTAAGTGCCTAGCTTTCAGCTACTAGGCAAGCCTAAACTACGTAATTAAAAGGGGGTGATCTGACTGGCTTCAAAGCGCTTATAACTATCAAAATTAAATCTTTGTTATTATTACTATTTCCATGCAACAAAATTTACATTTTTTATTTTTTTGCTTTTCTTTTCTTTTGTATCTAGAGGAATCAACAACTAGGTTTGGCTCATATGCACGTGACACAGGGATGATTCCAACCAATACCTCTATAACCTCTAGGTGCCTACGTATTCCCCTTCTGTAGGCACAAGTGAATTGGAGGATTTGAACCTTGAACTTCCTCGTACATAACACTTCATTTTCATGCCCATTAGCAATTGAGTTGCCCCCCATGGCTTCTCTATTTCTATTTTTAACTTAAAAACATAAATCTAAATTTTCTTTAAAGCTGACTTGTATTACTTTAAAATATACTTGTATTTTTATTTTTTAATGCAAGAATTTTTATTATTTTTATGTATGATATTATCTAACACTATATGAAAACATCTCCCTTATTCTAAATTGTAGAGTGCCTTTCAAAGCAATCACATTTTTTTTTTTTAAATGTATAGTGTTTTAAATTAACAAATAATAAATACTTATAGTCAAGGCATAACTAATGCAAAGATAATGATAAAGTGATTGTTATAACACTCCAACTTTCGATAGGGACTAATTATTATCTTTGCATTAGTTATGCCTTGACTATAAGTATTTATTATTTGTTAATTTAAAACACTATACATATTTTTTTTTTTTGTGATTGCTTGAAAGCATTATATATATATATATATATATAATATGATGAATATACATTTTTTCATCCTCCTGGGACTACTCAGACTCAACAATAAGGCTCAAATCCATTACAACAAAGCTTTTCGTATCACTTGTGAGAATTGAACCTAATTGGAGAAGTTAATGATCATCCCTCCCAAACACGCAAGATAAACCCAATTGTATATATGTGTGTGTGTGTATTTAATAATTATAATTTATCAATTGTTGTTATCTTGGGTGGTTGGGTGGAATGGTTGTTATCTCCCCTCCGCAAGTTCAATTCCCTCTAAGTGACATGATGATGAGAAATAGTGTCGTAATGGCTCCGTGCATATGAATAGTTTTGTATTGTGTTAGGTCTCTATAATACTAGTGTAGTCCCCATATTATTATTGTTGTGCCCCATAGGATCCTACTATTATTATTTTTCAGTCCTGTTGATGGTGCTAGAATGTTCAACCAACAGTAGGGGGTCTCCCCAGTATGAAAACCCTACTATACCTCGCATCGTTTGGGATAGGAGCCCCATCTGGAAATTGGCCTAGCTGCTATTATAATGATCTTCAATATTTGACTTGGCTACAAATAACAACATAAGAGAGAATACATATATTTTTTAGATAAGAAAGTAAGTTAGCTTTGTGAAACACTTAATTGAAACGTGTATAAATTACTTTCACGAACAGGGAAAGATAGAGTGACCCTTTAAAAGAAAAATAATAGTAATATCCTAATAAAGACACACACACATACCTAGAAAGAATCATTGGTTAATCTACAAAATAGTTCACAAAGTGACAACGATAATGAAAGAAAGTAAGGATGCACAATTCAATTAAGATGTATACCAAAGCCAACTAAATAGTTCATTTTATAGTTTAGTACATATGAACACAAAACATACATCGCAAATATGAAAGAATAGTCTTGCAACATTCACGATACATGCATGAAAGTGCATCAGACTCTGAGAGCTTAAAAATATAAAGTGAAAGTAGTGAGACACACAATTATAATGATGCAACACTAGCCCCAATAGTGGAACATGAAGCTAACACTTTCTCCTCAAAGGAATGATTTTATCTCTTATGTCAAACTTGAGAAGCCAAGGCTAAAATTCCTTTAGTTGAAACATGAGGGAAAATTTATCACAAATGAGGTGACCTTTCACCTCCCATGTGAATCTTGACCTCCCTCATGACTCTTGAGCTCCCATATGACTATTGAGCTCTGACATGATCCTTATACTTCCTAATAATTTTGGAAATTACAAAATTAAATTTCACCAAAATTGTGGAAAGAATACAAAATAACACTCTTGTGTTCACATTTTTAGATGCTACAATTTGGTGAATGTGACGTGAGACTTCATTGTAATGTGTTGATGCCAAATTATATTCTTTGTTGCTATGTCTTAAAAATTTCATGATAGATCTAGAATTTACTTCATATTCACCCTCTAAAGGGTCTAGATATAGTATTGGAGCTTTCCAAGTCACCTTGGGTTGTCATCTATCTGACATACTTAAGAATTCCTTTATCTCTTGCATGATGGTATCTTTGTGTTTCATCTCCATAAGTTTCTTCTTGGAAATTATCCTTGATGAACTCCTTGAACATTATCTTCCATGCTAAGATGATGAACTAATTTATTCTAGTTCAGCAGTACCTGAAAATGACACTCACTCATGGAAATATAATATTAGTCCCAATATCACCTATTCTACCTTGTTTGCTCATGCAAGATGCCCAGTGTGATCATGTCAATGCACTAGGAATGAGAGGTGATATTCCTTGGGCACAGGGTTTAGGTTCAGAAGGTAAGAGGTGGAGGTTTTGGCATTAGGAGTGTGCAATCTGATATAGCAAGAGAAAGGAACAATATTGAGCATAAAGCACAAATCCTGGAGACAGTGGGCTAGAAGTTTGAAGACTGAGAATGCATAGTGCAATATAATTGAGAAGAAGTCTCTAGGTTGAGCATATGTTGCACCTACAAGGATAAAGGGGTAACCTTATTGTCTACTGGGAGTGCACAATATGCTCCACAAGGCATGGCTATCAAGGATTGTGTAGAAGGCAAGTGCAAGCAGCAAGAGGTTGGATGACTGTGGTCTAAAGATGTGCAATGCACTTATGAAGGGAGTTGACCTCGCGATGGGCACAGAGTGTAAGTTTAGAAGAAAATAGTCAAACCATTGAGGCTTGGAAGTGCACAATGAACTCATCACATGGATGAAGTTTGAAGGTGTTCATAGTTTGTGCAAGATGTGAGGACAATGAAGATCCCCAAAATTGAATAAGTGTGAGATTAGTGGAATAAGAGAGAGAAAGAACATGCAAACAAGTCTTGAACATGATCACACACATATACACAATCAAACTCATCACAATGATATGCACAATACCCAAAACCAACATGTATACATGGAAATGACAACAAAACAACACTAATCTCCAAGTGAAATATTTAAGATGCAAGTATTCGCAACACAAGTGTTGACTGCAATTAGAAAGTGCGCTAGGTCATGGAAGTGTGTCTAGAACATGTTCTTGTGATAAATAGGATCAATTAATGCAAGAGAGTGTGTTGGAGTTGCCTCTAGAAGGTGTGCCAGAGCTACCTCTAGCAAAATATGACACTTTGGTTCTCTTTAGGAGGGAACCTAAACATTTAGAAAAACTCAATCAACAAGCATGAAATGACTTTAATGACTTGAAACGATAGATCCCATGATCATTAGAAGGCTCAAAAATTTGAATGTAGGAAAAAAATTAGAACGTGTTGTAGCAGCTACAACAAGTCCTTACATTATTATTGTTATGTAGGCCCTAATTATATTTTGACCCTTTAGACTCCTATTTATACCAAGGAGGTCTTGTCATTTGAATCATCTAAGAATTGTCCATTTATGTGATGCAAAGGGAGGTTTTCCCCTTGAAGTGGCTTATTATCAAGTCATTGATATATATTTTCTTATGTTTCTGTGTTATTTTTATCTAGATGCATAACATTTGGTATTAGATTTCTCGATCCTAGGGCTTTTCTGCTTCAAAAGAGTCATTGTAGAATTTTCACTGTAATTTTTTTTATGTGAAGCTTCAAACCATGAAATTTCTACCACTTAGAGGCTAAATATTGATGAAAATATGGTTAAATTTTCAAACCTTGGTTTGCTATATTCTGTAGATATGGTCCAAGGAAGTTAGGGTTTTCGTATGCTCCAAAATTCAGTCTCAAACAAGTGTCTTGGGGGAAATTTTAATAACTCTCTCTTTGAGCATCAGATTTGAATTCTGAAAAAAAATGGCCAAAATTGCACAGATTGTAGCTTTTTTAGTTGGAGTTTGAGGGTTGAATTTTGAAATAATGACATGTGGAATCTTGTACAAGTTTTCTCTATGGAACCAGTCCATAATCAAGTCATCTTGGGAGATTTGGCATAATTTTATATTGAATAATCCAATCTCAATCTGACTTGTGGTTTTGGAAAGAAGACATAGAGATCTAACTCAAGACATAATTTTAGATCTTGGGAGGTTGATTTCACAGAGATCCAATAGTTTCATGTTCAGTCATATTGACAATCTCAAAGTCAAGCTCTTAAAAGGTTTGTATTTTTAATTTTTCATAACTTTTGTTTGAAAAATTAGTTTAAAGTGATTCAAAGGGAATAATGAAGTATATATATCATTAATTGGCTCCAAAATGCCTCCCCAAAAAAAAATCCACACCCATTAAGCCATAATGCATGAAGAAGAAGAAACAAAATAAAGAGAAACCAAAGATGAACTAAAAGTGATGATGAATGGTTTAAAAGCAAACATAAAAGGGGACATCAAAGGTTTAAAATAAGACATAAAAGTGGACATAAAAGAAAACATGGAAGGCTTGAAGGAAGGTTTGACAAATTTTCTACAAGAAAGGCTTCTTAGTGGTGACAAAGTATTCCATGAAACTCATGATGAGAACAAAGTAATGTGAATCATGATCCTAGAGACTGACTTTGGGTTGAAGACCAACCATATTCCAAAGATCGATATGAGAAAGTTTGATGGCAAGGATTTGGTAACATGGATACTACAGATGGAGCAGTTATTTGATTTACATGATGTGCAACATGCACAAAAGGTACGCATTGCATATTTATATTTAGAACCCAATCAAATTATGGGGTATTGATGGCTTTGTTCTCATAAATCATTTGTCACTTGGACAATTTTTATGGAGGAATTGATAGCACATTATGAGGATACTAAGATCAGTACCATCTTTAGCCAATTGATAAATATAAAATAAAAGGGTTTAGTTGGGGATCACATTGAGGACTTCCAAATATTGAATATGAAGGCAACTAATATTCAAAAGGAGCATTTGAATGATGTCTTAATATGAACTTTAAAGTATAACATCAAACATGAGGTTCACCTTTGGGAATCTAATTCATTGGAGAATTCATTGAGGGTGGAAAGAAACATTATGGAAACAAGGAGGTCTACCACTCACAACTATAAATATGAAAGTGTTTCCACTCCTAGCCTTCCATAACCTACAAGATTGACACCACAACAACAGGAGGAAAAAAAAAGGATTTGTTACAGTTGTGATGTCAAATACATTAAAGGTCATAAATGTGTTGGGAAGAAATTATTTTACATATATTGTGAATAGGAGGAAGAAAAGGAATAAGAAACATCAAAAGAAGAATATATACACTAGGAACCAACTCAGGGGCTGAGAAATAAGAAATGAATCCAACCATATATTGTAATGCATTGGCCAGAATTACCACTCCTCAAACTCTCAAGATAGAAAGGTTTTTCTAGAAAAAAAAGGTAATAGGGTTGATTGATTCAGGTAGTACCCATAATTTTATTCATTGTAAGCTAGACAATGATTTGAATTGCTTTCTATATCCAGCACCAAAGTGTCAAGTGATGGTTGAAAATGGAGGAACTATAAATTGCTCAGGGAAGTGTTGTAATATCAATCTAACCATGGGGGAATATGTATTAAATCGTCCAATGTTTTCCATTCCAATGGGTGGTGTTGATGTTGTATTAGGAGTCCAATGGTTATAATATTTGGGGATGATAGCTTTTAATTTTCAAGAAATTTTCTTGAAATTATTATGGGAAGGAAAGGAAATTCAATTAAGGTGTATCGTAGGGAAATCTAGGAATATAATCAATTCCAATGGCATGACAAATATTTTAAGAAGGAAAAATGAGGGATAATTTCACAATTATTCTCACTAGATGTTCAAACATCTATGTCATCCATTTCTCCAAATCTCCAAAGAGTCCTTGATAATAATTCAAAGGTATTTGAGACTCCTAAAGGTCTCCCACCTATTCGCGATCATGATCATTCTTTTCACTTGATTCCAGTAAGTGTTCCTCCAAAAATCAAACCTTATAGATATCCCTATACCCACAGGAGTGAAATTGAACATATGATTGCAGAAATGCTAGAGGTGTGTATAATTCAACCTAGCCAAAGTTCCTTCTCTTCTCTAGTATTATTGGTGCACAAGAAGGATGGATCATGGCGTATGTGTACGGATTATAGAGATATCAACTTAGATGACTATTAAAGATAAATTTCCCATTCTTGTCATTAATGAATTGTTCGATGAACTACATGGAGCAATTTACTTCACCAAGCTAGATGTTCATTAATGATATCATCAAATTAGAATGAAGACAAAAGACATTCTTAAAACAACATTCATTACTCATTAAGGTCATTATGAATTTTTGGTCGTGCCTTTTAGACTTACTAATGCACCTTCCACATTTCAAGGTTTAATGAATTCCGCTTTCAAACACTTCCTTAGAAAACTTGTGTTAGTAATCTTTGATGATATAGTAATATACAACAAGTCTTGGAAAGGTCATGTTCAACATGTTGAAAAGGTGCTCAAACTATTGGAGAAGAAATAATTGTATGAAAAACCCTCCAAATGTTTCTTTGGGGTACAAGAAGTGTAATATTTGGGTCATATTGTATCTCATGGGTGTCTTAAGGTAGACCCTAACAAAATTAAATCCATAAATGAATGGAAAATCCACACAACTTTAAGGCATATTCGAGGATTTCTCGATTTGACAGGGTACTATCGCAAGTTTGTTAAGGATTATGGGAAAATAGTAGCACCACTAACAACATGCATTTTTTGGACTCAAGAAGCAACTAAGGCATTTCAACATCTTAAAGAGGCAATGTGTCGAGCTTCGGTCTTAGCTACACTAGACTTAACAAAAACCTTTATTGTGGAATGTGATGCCTCAACAAATGTAATTGGTGTTTTTTTAATGCAAGAAGAAAGAACCATTTATTTTGAAAGTCGTCCAATCAAGGGAAAGTATTTACACAAACCTATTTTTGAGAAGGAACTGTTGGAAATACTACATGTCATGGAGTAATGGTGCCCTTACCTAATGGGAAGAAACTTCAAGGTAAAAATAGATCATGATAGTCTTAAATACTTCCTAGAACAAATATTGTCTTCAAAAGAGAAGTAAAAAAGGGTCACAAAGGTTTTGGGTTGTGATTTTGAAATCATCTACAAAAAAGGGAAGAAAAATGTTGTTGCAGATGCAATCTCAAGAAGGGATGAGGATTTGAAAGCATTGCTTTGTTCCATTTCTATTATCCAAGATGATTGGAAAACTAAAGCAAGGAATGAATGGAATAATGACGAAGAGGTGTGGACACTCATTCAAAAGTTGTAGCAAGATCCCAATGCATCTAATACATTTATCTGGAAAAATAAATCACTATGGTACAAATATCACTTATATCTATGTAATAAATCCCAACTCAAACAAAATATTCTTTTGGAATTGCACACCTCTCCTATAGGGAGGCACTCAATATTTTTAAAAACTTACCACATGGTCAAGAAGGAATTTTTTTGGGATGGCCTTAAATATGATATTCATAAATTTTTAGCAGAATGTTTGGTTTGCCAACAAAATAAATTTGAGATAATTAAGACCCCATTCTTTTACAACCATTATTCATTTCAATTCAGTGTTGGGAGGAGGTCTCTATGGATTTTATCACAGGTTTACCCAAGTCTAAAGGGAAGAGTGTCATCATGGTTGTAGTTGATAGAATTACCAAGTATGCACACTTTTATGCACTATCTCATCCTTTCAAAGCTAGTAAAGTCACTACTGCATTTGTGCAAACAGTTCAAAATCTATATGGAAACCAAAAGATTATTGTAAGTGACAAAGACCCCATTTTCACTGGAAATTTTTGGATGGAATTATTTTCTTGTTTTGGTACTCAATTAGCGCATAGATCATCTTATCACCTCAATTTGATGGGAAAGATAAGATTGTGAACAATGTTTGAAAGGATATCTCTGTTGCTTTGTATCTGACAAACAAATGTTGGGAAAAACACTGAAAGGGGGTGGTGAATCAGTATTTAAACTTTCATAATGATGATTTTCTTTTTCAAAATGTATTTTATTGAAACTAACCAGCGTATGTCCGCACCTATAAATAATTAAACCAACGTATAGATAATAAACTTTGATAAATAGCTAATTCATTGTCCTAAATCAGAGCGTGATGCATTTACTAACCAGTAAACAGATATAGAAGAATAGAATCAACACACGTAAGCAGCACACATGAACACCAGGATTTTTCAAGTGGAAACCCAATGTGGGAAAAAACCATCGTTGTTGTCGTCTCAGCCTTCAATCTTCTCATAATAAAAAATGTTTACAAGTTTTGTAATCGTGCATAATTTTTCTAGTATGCAGGCATCTACCTGTTGAAGGCTACAACCTTCACTCGTTTTCCAGCTTCTATTGGAAGGGAGCTCCAACCCCCTATATCTTGTACTGGCTAATATGTTTACCAGTACGTAGGTTCCGACCTACATAAGGATAGTACCTTCACTCTTCCTCCAGGGACCACGTTTCATAAAATTTTCAGACTGGATACTCCTGGTACACAACAACACAATATGTAGGCCACTTTTCATAAAATTTTCATACTCGTCCCATCAGTAACATTGAAACTCAAAATAAATCACCACTGCAATACAACCATAAAATACCATTGCATCTATCAACAATCAATCAATCTGAACAATCAAATCACTGTCACCAAAACACAGAGCTGAACCTAGAATACTGCATCAATAACCAGAACCAACTGCAACCTCAAAAATCATATGTCAAAATGTATACGCTACTTCAATGAAGCTAACCTGCACGTATACACTACTTTCTGTAACCCAACCTGTGTATACCTCTAAAAATACTGAATCATAAAACTTCTGAACCATAAACTGTACTGCCCAAGAACATTATGAAGATCTACTATCATATTACAAAGTTCTAAACATGTTTAAGCAAAGATCGCCTTCTAACTCAATCAATCAATCAACCAGACTCAATCTTCTTATACAATCAGTTTTACTTTCAAATCTAATGAATACATCATTGAAAAATAGGAGTAAAACAACAACACTGATAAGATAGATCAGTCATCTCTGAACAACAATCTCTTCTTCTACATACGCTACTTGGAAGTACTAAACCATCGTGTATACACGCCTTCACCAAGGCAAACCAACGTATAGATCTGAAAATAATAACTTATAACTTCACAACTATTCTAGACTTCAGATATACCCAAATCATAGCATATAAAGGATAAAACATGAATTAGTAATCAGATCTAGCCTATCCATTTTTAGATCATACAATGATAAGTCAGTTCAGGTCTCATGATCGTGATCCAACATTGTATCCAAGGGTGCACAAGATATTTCAGATCTATATCATAACCATATCCCTTACAACCCAAAATATACTTCAAATAGAAGTATTCATGAAAAAACATTTCACTTGCACACTTAACCCTTTTATCTTCTCCTCCTTATATACTTAGAGCCTTTTTCAATACCTCAGACCAAAACAACACTTAGAACTTGTGATATTCTTAGACGGGATCAAGTATCCGTTACTCTACTCAATATTGTGGGCTAATACCATGGTATTGACCCTTGGTATTCTTTAACCTTAATTTTCCATCCCATACATGCTTTTCTTTCTGTGAAAGTGTGTGCATATGTATACACTCCTTTTGTTTTGTGAACCCGATTGTATATGCTACTTGTACTAGGTGAACCAGCATATACAACTTAATACAACTTAAATCATTCTTTTTCTTCAATTGCTTGATTATGATCTGTAATCCTTTGTTCCATCATCTTGTTCTTCTATGCCATTTCACTGTTACCTCTGAATTGACCTGTTATAATGTGAGTTTCCCTTTATGAGTTCTGAACTGACCTGTGTGTGGGTTTCCATCAAGGACAACACATGTACCATAATGCCAACAATCTCCCCCTTTGGACTTGATGGCAACCATGTTGGTGTTGATCACTTCAAGCTAGAGAACCTGTTAGTTATATCAAGCAACACTAAGATACTCTCCCCCTTTGACATCAAGGGCAAAGGGCGGACCAAGATATTCTCCCCCTTAGTACATGTTGAGATGCACTATACTGTCCATGCTCCCCTTGAGCACATGCAGAGTCTGCAGAAATATTTTTCAAAAGAAGAACATGACTCTATAACTCAACTATGTGAGTATGGCCTTCCTATAACCAATGACTCATACATACATCAATCACCCAACCAAGTGGGGATATACCAAATGTTCATACATGATTGAAAATTTCAATTATTACATCATCCTTCCCACCCATACATAGTGGGGGTAAAAATTACATCATATGTCCAAAAGGACTCATTCATGATAGACTATGACAGAAAGAGACATATTATTACACCATAGGTCTTTACACTACCTTTACAACAAATGATATTAATAACTGAGACCATAGCTAAATTTAGCAACCATGATGTCAATAATGCATAATGTTTTGAAGGCTAATGCTCTCCCTAAACTTGTGCTACCTGTGCATTGTCAACAATTCATTATCAAGGCATCTTCATCAATCAAATAAACATCAATGATAAAATCATATCAAAAGACTATAACCATCAATATCAGACTGAACACCCATGTCATAAATTGATTTTTGAGTCTGACTCACTATTTTTCTATCAGAAAAACACATACGCTACTGTAGACACAGAAACTCGCGTATATATGCGACTCTACTTCATGAAATCCATGTATAGGAAACATTCCTCTGAAAACTAGTTTTAACAGCGGGATGAGGCAAAAACAACTCCCAATTTTTGTCTGAGATATTCAAATTCTTCTCGGGGAAGAGGTTTGGTAAATATATCAGCAACCTACTCTTTGGAGGGAACATACTCCAATTTAACCTTTTGTTCAAGCACTTGTTCTCGTAGAAAGTGGTACTTAATGGGTATGTGCTTGGTCTTTGAGTGCATGAATGGATTTTTCAAAATACTAATAGCACTTGTATTATCACATAGAATGGATATGGGTGGAGAACATGTGATTTGAATATCTCGTAATGTTTGCATCATCCAAAATAGTTGTGTAAAACAACATCCAACAGCCACATATTCTTCTTTAGTTGTGGATAAGGCAATCGAACTTTATTTCTTGTTGAACCAATATACTAATCGTGATCCCATATAGAATGCACCTCCACTAGTGATTTTTCGATCATCAACATTTTCAGCCCAATCCACATCTGTATATGCATGAAGAGTGAGATTTGTATCTTTAGGATACCATAGACCAAAGTCTTGAGTTCCTTGGAGATATTTGAATATTCTTTTTACATCCTAAAGATGTGATTCCTTTGGATTGGCTTGGAATCTTCCAACAATTCCTACTGCATGCATGATATCCAATCGGGTACCTGTTAGATAAAGTAGACTTCCAATCATAGATATGTACTCTGGTTGATTCATTGTAGGAGATTCATCATTAGAACTAAGACTAAATCTTGTTACCATTGGAGTACATACTGGTTTGGAATCTTCCATTCTGTACTTCTTCAGAATCTGCTTAAGATATTTAGTTTATGAAAGAAAGATTCCATCTTTTGTTTGTTGCACTTGTAGACCAAGAAAATAAGTTAGTTCTCCAAGTAAAGATATTTCAAATTCTTGATGCATAACTGAAGCAAAGTTTTGACTCATAGATTCTTCATTACTGCCAAAGATTATATCTTCAACATAAACAACAATAATTAGCAGCTTATCATTCTCAATTTTTGTATATAAGTTGTTGTCTACAAATCCTTTTCTGAAACATTGTTGTTGAAGATATTTGTCAAGACGATAATACCATGCCCTCGAAGCTTGTTTTAGTTCATATAAATCCTTTTTAAGTTTGCATACAAGCTTTGAATCATTTCCCAAAATGAATCCTTCTAGTTTTTCAACATATACTTCTTCTTCTAAATCTCCACTAAAAAATGCAAATTTTACATGCATTTGATAAACTTTGAATTTCCGAAAACTTGAAAGAGCAAGAAACGTTTTTATGGCTTCAAGTCTAGCAACAGGTGCAAAAGTTTCTTCAAAGTCTATACCTTCTTGTTGAGCATACCCTTTACAAACAAGCCTTGCTTTATTCCTAATAACCTCTCCATTTTCATTCAACTTATTCTTGAATATCCATTTTGTTCCTATAATTTCTTTATCATGAGGTCTAGGAACTAATTATCAAGTATCATTCTTTTCAATTTGGTCAAGTTCTTCATCCATGGCCTTAACCCAAAATTCATCTCTGCTAGCTTCATTTACATTTTTTGGTTCTATGGAGGATAGTAATGCTAGATAACTGGGAGATCCTACAAGATTTCTTCTTATCTATACTCCAAACCCTTTTTCTCCTAGAATTTGAGATTCTGGATGATTCTTTTGAACATACCTGAATGGAGCCTTTTCCCTTTCAAATGTATCTTCTTTTGATGCTTCATTTTTTTCTTCCTCTATATCATTTCGATTTGATACAAAAAAGCATTCACCATCTTCATCATTATCATCTTCCTTTGTTGATGTCACCTATTTCAGATTTTTGCATGCTTCATCAATTACAACATCAATGCATTCAAAAAAAAATTGAAGTTTGTTATTATAACATTTGTATCCTTTACTTCTAGATGAATAATCAAGAAATATTCCTTCGTCTGCTCTGGGTTCAAACTTACCAAGTTTTTCATCAGTATTTTTGATAAAAAATTTGCTTCCAAAAACTCTGAAGTGTTTTACAATAGGAGGCTTACCATACCAAATTTCATATGGAGTTTGATCACTATTTACACGTACATGATCTTTGTTGAGAATATTTACTGTAGTATGTACACCTTCACCCCAGAAGGTGTCAGGAGTTCCAGACTCATCAAACATAGCTCGAGCCATTTGTTGAACTCTTCTATTCATTCTTTCCACCATGCCATTTTGTTGAGGAGTTATGGCAACAAAAAATTGTCTCTTTATTCCATGTTGTTCACAAAATTCAAAAATTCATCTAAGAGGAATTATCCTCCCCGATCAGATCTGAGACATTTGAGTTTTATATCTAATTCATTTTCAACTAAAGCTTTGAAGACATTAAACTTTCCAAATGCTTCATATTTATGCTTTAGTAAACCAATTCAGCACATTCTAGAAAAATCATCAATGAATAAAATGTAGTATTCTTCTCCACGAGGTGAATTTTTCATTGTTGGCCCACACAAATCAGTGTGAATGAGTTCAAGAGGCTTACTTGCTGATCCTTCTTTGGCATTGAATTGAAATCTAGTTTTCTTATCGAATTGACATGGTTTGCAGATGGTATTTTCTGGGATGATGATATCTGGAAGATCACAAACCGCCTTGAGCCTGCATGATTTTCTTATTTGAGAAAAGCTTAGATGCCACAATCTTCTATGCCATAACCAGTTCTCTTCTGTTTTTCTTAGATAGCATTGTTCTTGACCTCCTTTTAGTATATATAGATTGCTTGGAGTTATTGTACCTTTGATTATGGTCTTTCCTATGTCAAACTCACGAACCACACATTCTTTTGATCGAAACAAAACTTCATTTCCTTGATCACACATTTGGCTAAACTCAATAAGTTATGCTTTAAACCATCAACATACATAACATTTACGGCTTTAACCTTTTCTTTTAGATAAACAAAACCTTTACCCTTAATGATAGCTAGTGTGTCATTTCCAAAAGAAACATTATTTTCCTTTTCTAAAGCATTGTATGAAATGAGTTTATCTTTATCACCTGTCATGTGTTTTCAACATCTGCTATCAATGTACCACTGGTTTTCTTGTCCTTTTACAAACATAGCTATGCCACATCTTTCTGACTATAGTTCCTTCTTTTTCCATATCTTGGAGTTGGTTGAAGTTCGATCCTTTTGATATGTTGCCCGAAATCTGCTCCCGCATTCAGATTCTTCATGACCAAAGTTATTGCAAAATGAACATTCAATTTCATCTTCAATAGGAGAAAATTTATTATAAGAGCTCTTCTTGATTCTGGTCATACTCCTTTATTTTCTTGCTTCTCTAGTCATGATAGTTTTGTAAGAAACACATTGAGCAACCTTATGATCAAAGTTATGTCATGAAAAATATTGTCCATTAAAGAATAATTTTATGTGATCATAAAAACTTTTAGTGTTGTTCACCTTTTGGTTGGTGCTTCTATTGATGTTCACCTTTGGAGTAAAATGAGCATGATTTACCTGGAGAGTACCTTTAGGATTTTCCTAAGGATTGATGCATTGTTCACTGGTTTTTGTTGCATCAAGATAGTTTCTGGTGATGGTTGAAGGCTTTTCTGGTTGGGATGTTTCTCCAATGTATCCAAGACCAGTCTTTATAAGAGGAGAACGATGAACCTCGATGATTTCATCTAAGGTTTTTGATCCTTTAGAAAATCTAATATTTAGATATTTTGTCTTCTCAAGTCCTTTCCTTAGACCCACTACTTCACATTCTAATTTCTCATTATGCTTTTCCCTTTCAGTTAGTTGATGTGTCAAAGTGTCTATGACCATATTCTTTTCTTCCAAACATATTTTAAGATGAGTGATTTCTTCAAGAAAATATTCTTCTTCTAAGGCATCCATAAACTCATCATTTTCATAAGCCATGAGTAGTTTAATATCTTATTCAGATTCACCTTCATCACTATTAGACAAGCCATCACTATCTTCATGAGTATAATAGATTATTTTATTAACAAACTATTTCCTGTTACCTTTTGTAGAATCCTTTCCTTTTTCATGGTTATCTTTATGAGGACATTTGGTAGCATAATGACCAACTCTACCACAAGAAAAACATTTGAAGGGAAGCTTACCTTTGAATTTTCTGGTACCCAATTGAAGTTTCTTCACAGAGTTTACCTCGTCTTCTTCTGATATATATCCTGATCCTTTAGATCTTTCTTTTATTTTCCCTTTGCAAAGGCTTTGAAAGTGGCTTATCTGATTTCTGATGGACCTCCTTTCCTCATTTAAAAGGCAGTTAAAATTCCATGAAGTTGAACAACAGTAACAGATTGTAGATCTTGCTTCTCTTCAATGGCAGATACTTTTGACTGAAATTTAGAAGATAGAGATCTTAAAATTCTCCATACTATAGTAGCCCCCTTTATTTCTTCACCCAGATTATTCAAAAGTAACTAGCAATACTTTCATCACTATGCATCTTGAGACTCCTTCGTAGCTCTAAATTCTTTGTCCCATATTGCTTTGGTTGTGTTGAGCTGCATGAATTTGATGAATTATGATTCTGATAGACTTCCCAATAATGCATTGATGGCTTTGGCATTGTTTTCATATACTTTATTTTCTACTAGATCTGTGGGGACTGTTGTTGGATATTATTATCCTCCTTCCACAATTTCCCAAACATCAGCTCCAATTAATTGAAGATAGGCTCTGGTTCTTGTCTTCCAAAATACAAGTTATTTTCGTTGAAAATTGGTCGTCTGATAGATCCCATTCCTTCATGATTTCTCATCTTAAAAGATATTCCTTCAAGCGATCAAGCTCTTCTAAAGGACCTTGTTGGGAAAAATACTAAGAGGAGGGGGTGAATTAGTATTTAAACATTCACAATGATGATTTTATTTTTCAAACTGTATACGTTAATTTATTGAAACCAACTAGCGTATGTCTGTGCCTATAAATAATGAAACTAGCGTATAGATAATAAACTTTGATAAACGGCTAATTCATTGTCTTAAATTAGAGTGTGATTCATTTACAGAATCAACACACATAATCAGCACACATGAACACTAGGATTTTTTAGGTGGAAACCCAATGTGGGAAAAAAACCACCGATGTTGTCATCTCAGTCTTCAATCTTCTTATAATAAAAAATGTTTACGAGTTTTGTATTGGTGCAGACTTTTTCCAGTACACAGGCATCTACCTGCCAAAGGCTACAACCTTCATTCGTTTTCCAGCTTCTACTAGAAGGGAGCTCCAAACCCCTAGCTCTTGTACTGGCTGATATGTTTACCAGTACATAGGTGCCAGCCTACAGAAGGCTACTCCCTTCACTCTTCCTCTAGGGACCACATTTCATAAATTTTCAGACTGGATACTCCTGGTACACAACAACAAAATATGTAGGCCACGTTTCATCAAATTTTCATATTGGACCCATCAATAACATTGAACCTCAAAATAAATCACCACTGTAATACAACCATCAAATACAAGTGCATCTATCAACAATCAGATCACTGTCACCAGAACACAAAGATGAACCTAGAATACTGCTTCAATAACCAAAACCAACTCCAACCTCAAAAATCATATGTCAGAATGTATACGCTACTTTAATGAAGCCAAACTGCATGTATGCGCTACTTTCTGCAACCCAACCTTCATATACCTCTAAAAATACTAAATCATAAAACTTATGAACCGTAAACTATACTGCCTAAGGACATTATTAAGATCTACTGTCATATTACAGATTTCTAAACAGATTCAACAAAGATCACCCTTCTAACTCAATCAATCAATCAACTAGACTCCATCTCCTTATACAATCAGTTTTACTTTTAGATCTAATGAAGACATCATTGACAAACAGGAGTAAAATAGTAACACTGATAAGATAGATCAGTCATCTCTGAACAACAAGGTTTTCTTCTGCATACACTACTTGGAAGTGTTGAACCAGCATGTATACGTGCCTTCACCAAGGCGAACCAGCATATAGATCTGCAAATAATAACTTATAACTTCGCAGCTATTCTAAACTTCAGATATACCCAAATCATAGCATATAAAGGATAAAACATGAATTATCAATCAGATCTAGACTATCCATTTTCAGATCATACAATTATAATTAATTTCAGGTCTCGTGATCCCGATCCAACATTGTATCCAAAGGTGCACAAGGTATTTCAAATCTATATCATAACCATAGCCCTTACAACCCAAAATATACTTCAGATAGAAATATTCATGAAAAACTCTTTCACTTGCACACTTAGCCCTTTGATCTTATCCTTCATATACTTAGAGCCTTTTTCAATACCTCAGACCAAAACAACACTTAGAACCTGTCGTATTCTTAGACGGGATCAAGCATCCGTTACTCCGCTCAGTATTGTGGGCTAATACCATGGTATTGACACTTGGTATTCTTTAACCTTAATTTTCCATCCCATATGTGCTTTTCTTTCTGTGAAAGTGTGTGCATACATATATGCTCCTTTTGTTTTGTGAACCCGCTTGTATACGCTACTTTGACTCTCCCATTGTTGTTGTCAATCTGGGTACTTAGTGCAGCTTTCCACTAAGGTGCTAGATTTTGCAGTAACATTTTTTCTGCTATCACCAAGGATGAGTTGATTCCTTCTCCTTGAAATCCAAATTTTATGCTTAAATATTCTTGATGAGTATATATAAAATCCTTGATTAATTTACTCATCTGGCAACTCCACCTATGAATCTAGAAATAGTAGAATAGAATCATGTCAAGACTTACCAAAAAAGGTCCAAAATAACACTTCCTTATAATGTTATTGGGTTTAACAAACTCACTAAGACAATGTTTTTGAGACCATGGATTAAAAATGCCTTCAAACCTCTTGATACAACATGTATATAAGATGGCTTCATTACCACCATTAAGCATTTTTGTTCTTTTTAAATAGCTTGTGAATCATATTTAGAGGAAGGTATAATTGAATATATGTTAATAATAATATTTTCTTTATCCCTAGATAACAATGCTAAATATTGGTATCAAACACTCCCAGATAAAATCACTCAATGATAGATATCAAGAAAGTATTCATTGATAAATGGGTTGAATAGGTATATTATAAAGCATTTCTTGCAAAGTTTTATTAGATTGAAAGGGAAACATAAATACATTAGGATTTTTAATCACATATTTTATCATTTAGTAAAAACCATCCTTGAGAAGTGGAAACCACATGATGATATCATATTGTTAAACTATTTTCAATCCTTTAAAGGACACTTCACATTTCTCCTTAGAAATAAGAACCCTCCTACTATTTCTCAAGCCAAAGGACATGCTTCTAAGATTGATGAAAATACTATGAAAACCAACCTAATGTAGAAGAGTTAGACTACATAAATCCTTCTAATAATTTCCTAAATAGTGCAAATAATATTTCTAAAGAGTGGATGCCTAATATCATTCAAACACATAATGATATTTCTAAGTAGATCAACATAATTGAAAAGGAAAATCAAATTCCTCATCTTTTAGTATACGAAAGTATTCATGTCAATGTTCCTTCAATTCCTTATTAATTATATGAAGTTGATCCCCCTATCATACTATATACAAAATGGCACAATGAAAGTTATCCTCCATTCTTCGTAGCATTAGAAATTAATGGTTTTCTCCTACATAATCATATGTTGGACTCAAGAACAATCACTAATGTGATGTCACTAAAAGTCATAAACCAATTAATTCTAGGAATTACTCAGCCATATGTGTGTGGTATTGATTCAAGAAAAATTGATGTATGTTGCATAATCAAGGATTTACAAGTCCACTTAGAGGGATACCCCGAAAGGATCATTTTGATGGATGTAGTAATGATAGATATTCTTGATTCATGGGCCATGGTATTATTTAAGAAATGGACTATTGACATAGGTGGCACAATTCAAATGGATTAGTTCCATGTAGAAATGTCGAAGGGAGAAAATTAATTTTTGCTATTATAATTAGAGAACTAGCTAGGTGACCTCAAGTTTAGGATTATCACATCATGTCTAATGATGAAGAGTATGAGGATAAGGACTTTGTAATTTACAAATCCTATCCATCACTTTTCCCACTAAAGATATTATAGATAAGGTATGGACTTGTGCTTTGATGGAGCCTATTCCAAGACAAGATCTAATGTTTGGATAGTCTTAGTATCACCAACACGACCTTGTAAATTATTTTCCTATATATTTGAATTTGACTGCACTAATAATATTGTTAACTACGAAGTTGCATTAGGATTATATATTTACTTGTATAGGAAAATCAAATGGCTAAAGGTTATTGAAAACTCAAATTAATTGTATCCTAGATAAAGAACATGTTCAACGTTGAAAACAAAAACCTTAGGAGATATAGGGATGTTATATGGTGTGTTGAAATTGTAATTAGGTTCGATCTCCATAATGTATATTTACCATTGATGTATTTATTATAATTTTTCAAGAATGTTCTTCATGCTAAAGTAAAAAAGAATTTATTTTTTGGTCTAAGGAAATATCATTTATGCCCATGCCACATTTGGGCATTTAAAAGAAAAAGAAATTGAATTTTGTTTTTGAGTCTATAATTCCACAAGATGACCAAGTCAACCCTCCTTTGACAAGTCATCCTAGCCCACCAAGTTGCACCTATTCAACCCTCCTAGACAACTATATATTGAAGGTCCATTCGACCTACTTAGAGCTCATTTATTTATCACAAGAAGCATTTTTTGAACCTAGGAAAGGAGAAAATAAGTTGAGTCAAAGGAGAGAGAAGAAAACCTAAATAAGAAGAATGTTCCCCTTGTTGATTTAATATTTGATTGCTACATCTCACACTTATGGAGGATTTTTCTGTGAAGGAGGCCCAACTTTTTTGAAGTAGTTATAGGTCAAAATTCGGTTGTAGATGTAGATCTGAACTCTTATGGTTAGACCAGATTTGAAGAAAGTTTTACTATTGTTGACTTTGACTTTTGGAGGTGACTTACAAGAGGGTTTGACTCGGTATCTTGGTGGAAGTTTGGTATTGGCCTTGACTTGGATATCTCTCATTTTGATCTAACTCTATAAGGAAAGGATTGTTGAGTTTCCCCTAGTAGGTTTTTCCCTAGTCATTGACCTAAATTTTGGAATCTGTTGTCTCATTATGATTTATATATCCTTGAATTAATGAACAAATTTATCATTTCTTCAGGAATAAGACATTATAATTAATAAGAAGGCATCTAATTTTGACAATTAATTATCAAGAAAGAGAAATTAAGTGCTTGTTTCTATTACTGTTGGTTTTTCAACATGGTACCAATGATTTGGTAAACAAAGGAAGCTCAAAGATCACACCTTGTTGGCTTGATTGAAGACAAAATTGTAGCAACTCTCTCTCTCTCTCTCTCTCTTCCAAATAAGTAGTATTTTATTCTCTATGTCTAATAATTATGATCAAATGGAATCTATCTACAAAGAGGGAAACAAGCTTGAAGGTGCATCTAATTTCAAAGCTTGGAAGAAGAGGATTGATATAGTCCTTATAGAAAATGAAGTCATGCAATTTTTTGAATATAAAGTTCCACCACAAAATTAAAAAAAAAAAAAAATGCTCAAGAAGTTTCCAAGTATAATGAGGGTTAAATAGATCTCTTTGAATCCATTAAATACCACCTCGTTACTTTTGTTTCAGAATTGTCTACATCCAAGGAAGTTTATGATACTTTAGTAAGCTTGTAATATATCAACACAACATGTCATAAGATATCTTTGAGGAATCAACTCTATGGAAAAAGGATGGCGCCATGGCTTCATATTTTTATGAAGATATACAAAATTAGAGATCAAACTCAAGGGGTTGGTGAAACTATATATGATTATGAATTGATCACCACTGTAATAAATGCTTTACCTGAAGCTTGGGATGGTTTTTTTGGAGGCATTTATGCTAGAAAGGACACTCCTATTTTTGAAGAGTTATGGTTTCTTGCACTTTATAAGAATCGAGACTGAAAGTTGAAAACAATACTCAACCTCATAAAGAGTATTCTTAAGCTTTTGTAGCTATATCTCAAAACAAAAATACTAGTAACAAATATCAAGTAAATAAATATATATCTAAAGTTCAATGTTATGTATGCCATGAATATGGGAACTACAATGGAGATTGTCATAAGAACCCTAATAATATTAAGAGGAAGGAAATACATGAAGCATCAATATTCGAAGATGAAGAAGCTCCAAAAAATCCCAAGGATGAAAATCACAAGGATCTCTACTATTAAAGTTAATGAAGAACATGGAAGGTGTACATAGCAATAATCCTACATCCACTCTTGTACCATTATATTTGGGATTGGCAAGTAGAATTTTTTCTAGACTAATTCAATGGTATTGAAATTAATAGGGAGCTCTTGTTCATCTATAGAAAGAATTGATCCTTTGAAGAGTGAAGAAGCTTCTTTGATGGTTGTCTACATAAAAAGTCTAGTAGAGATATCTATTGATTGAAGTAAGTGGTTGCCTAAAAGAAGACCAAAAATTCTCCCATAGACTCTTGTATGGTAGAAACTCTTGTGTCTCAAATAAAATAATACACTCTCATCATGAAGATTTAAAGGAAGCAAGATTTAAGAAGGTTCTCCCTGTAAAAGTAAGAAGTTCATGATAAAACATTTGCCTCATTTGGAAGAGTTACCCTAGATTTTTGAAGGATATGAAAAAGAAGTATCATGATTAAAGAAGACCTTGTACTTTAGTATTAACTGAATGATTTGTTTCTAAATAATGACTCATGAGTTAGAGGAAAAGGTATTGCATTCAAAGGGAGCTGGAAGTAGAATTTGACATGAAGGTTCTTGCATTGATACACTACTACTTGAGACCTTAGGTTTAGCAGAAAACTAATGAAATATTCCTTGATCAAAGGAAGCATGTGATCAAGGTTCTCTAAAAGTTTAGAATAATGGCTTGTATATCTATAACAAACCAATTCGAAGAAGCTAAGAATTACTTATCTTGTTGATATATCATTATAACTATAGTTGATAGGTTCCCTGATACATTCGATTCAAGGTTACGTTGATTGGTATGGCAATGTTGATGATGAGAAAAGTTATTTCTAGTAGTTGTTTCTACTTGGGATCTGGTATGGTTTCTTGGAAGAACATGATGTAGGATTATGTTACACTAAGAACTGCAGACATAGAAGGTATGGTAGTTTTTGCAGTTAGTTATGAAACAGTTTAGCTCCATAAAATGTTTGATGTATTATTTGATGGCATACTAGATTCAACCGTGATACTTTGTAATGATCAAAATTGTATGAATATTGTTAGAGAATCTGATTTATTATGGAAGGTTGAAGCACATTATGATTCGAGATATGGTACAGATGGGAGCCAAAAACCTACAATAGATATCCATGAATGAATAGGTAGCTAATGTAAAGGGAACCATGGGTACTTCTGAAGCAAGCTTGGACGTGTGAATAACTCCTCCCAGATTGAGAGGGAGTGAGAATGGACACCTATTTTCTCCCTATGTCATGTACTGTGACTGATTAGGATTAACACCCTAATTCAAGTACATGGACCAGGGGAAGGAGTATGGTAGATTAGATAAGCATCATGGATTGACATTCTTGTGTCATGTATTATGGTCTGTTAAGGATTAACACCATAGATCAAGTACATTGACCCAGTTTAAGTATGGTCTGGTGGACAAAAATTTCCTTGTGTCAAGTATTGTGACATTGAATTAGGCAATGGTCCTCTCGAGGACATACTCTTGGGAACCTAGGTGGAGTATGTGCCTCGAAGAGGCATTTGTGGGGTTTCCTATTCAATGCCTCCCAACATTGTGCTATGATCTAGTGGAGAGATAGAGCTTACTTGTCAAGGCCTTGGTAATTTGGAAATGTTGGATATGATGATGTTTATAAAAATGCTTATCAATATAGGTCCTTTCTTATAGAAGCCTTGAAATTGAGAATATCTCAATGAGTCATTATCTCCCCAGTTAAAAGGGAGTGTTGAAATTGTAACTAGGTTTGGTCTTCATAATGTATATTTACCATTGATGCATTTATTATAATTTGTCAAGCATGTTCTTCATGCTAGAGTCAAAAAGAATTTATTTTTTAGTCAAAAGAAAAATTATTTATGTCATGTCCCATTTGGGCATTTAGAAGAAAAATAAATTGAATTTTATTTTTGAGTCTATAAGTCCAAACGATGACCAAGTCAACTCTCCTTGGACAAGTCGTCCTAGCCCTCCAATTGGCATCTATTTGACCCTCCTAGATATATCTATTCAACCTACTTGGATCTCATTCATTTATCACAAGAAGAATTTTTTGAACCTAGCAAAGGAGAGAGAAGATAAGTCAAAAACAAGAATAATATCCCTCTCATTGGTTGAATTTTTTGATAAAGAAGACGTAATAAGTAATAAGAAGACATCTAATTTTCATAAGTAATTATCAAGAAAGAGAAATTAAGTTCTTGTTTCTATTACACTTAGTTTCTCAACATGGGGAACCATAGAACTCCTTAAGTCATTCACCATATAAGTTATACATAAGGAAAATAATTCTTCAGCTAACTCATTAGTTGTTGTTGTTGTTACTTTACAACCAACATATTATTTTATATATGGAAAATGCACCATGGAAGTAATCTTTATGCCAACTATCCTTTATGCACAATACAAAGGAATATTCTAATGACTAGGAAAATTTTGAATATTTAAAGTTGCACGTGTTCTTTAAGATTCCATCCCTAGAAGAATAATAACCTTAGAGAAAAAATTTAATAGATATGATATGTATAAGCAAGAGAAGATGATTGACTAATCCCAAGAGGTAATAAAATTTAATATTGGATCATAATCAAAACCTCAAATGATTAAGGTAGGATATAATATTATTAGTGAAGAAATAAAATAACTTAAGCATTTGTTTCATGAATACAAACATATTTTTTCATGGTCTTACAAATATCTCAAAGCCTATAGCAAAAATGTGATCCAACATCAATCCCATTAAAATATTATATTAAACCAATTAGAAAAAAAACATTGACATATAAACCCTAAACTATCCCCTCTTAACCAGAAATGTGATCCAACATCAAACCCATTAAAATATTATATTAAACCAATTAGAAAAAAAACATTGACATATAAACCCTAAACTATCCCCTCTTAACCAGAAGTAGTTACAATAGATGCTTGATGCTAAATATTATTTCTCCTATTAGGCATTCCTCTTGGTTATATAATCCTTTAGTACTACAAAAGAAGACTGGTAATATTAGATTATGTGTTGACTTTAAGGACTTGAACGAAGCTTTCCTCAAAGATAACTACCACATTCCTAACATCGAAACCCTTTTACAAAGAGACATGGGGGTGGGAATGTTATCAACGGTTAAATGCTTTCTTGAGTTATAACCAAGTTTTAATTAAAGTGAAAGACCATTTGAAAATTTCTTTTACTTCCCCACGAGGATCTTACAAATATTAGCGAATACCCTTTGGTCTTTTAAACGTTAGCTTTACCTTTCAAAGAGATGTGGATTTTTCGTTTAGATATTTTCTTGGAAAAACAATTGAAATATACCAAGAAAACATGACTATTGCTTTTAAAGAAATGGGTGCGCATAGACAACATCTATGAAAAAAATTGATTGATGTAGGGAATATGTAATTTCACTTAATCCTAAGAAATCTATTTTTGGGGTATAACAAGGAAATTTATTAGGACATATGGTATCCAAGGATGGAATTTGTATCAATCCTAAAATAATCGAGTTTATCAAACAATTCACCTCCCAAGGGATAGGAAAGTCCTCCAAACCTTCTTTGGTAAGATAAAATTCATAAGGATGTTTATCCCTAACTTTGTTGAAATTGTCAAACCCATGAATGCATTATTGAAAAAGGATGTTTTTTTTTTTTTTATGGTATAAAAAGTGTATAAAATCCTTGGGATATATGAAGGACAGGATTGTAAACACACTTCTATTGAATTGTCCAAGTTGTTCTAAGGATTTCATTATTTACTCTTTTTCTTCTAAAGAAACAATTATTAGAATATTGTTACAAAAGGATGATAATGGAAATGAGAAACATATTGCATTCATGATTAAATCCCTTCAAGATGTTGAATTGAGTTAACAACTGTGGAGACAGAAGCCTATGCTCTTGTTAAATCCCTAAAACACTTTAAGAGTTATGTCGGTTATATTAAGTTTCTAGCCTATGTTCCTTATCCCATTGTAAGGACAAGAGGAAAATGGGTCTCAAAGATTCAAGAGTATGACCTAAACAATAGATCAAAGAAAATTATTAAAGAGGAAGGACTAGTATAAATATTAATTGAGGGAAATGAGAGGGCCTTTGAATTAGGGAAAATCAATGAAAATGTGTCTTGTTTTAAACAAGATGAAAAATGGTGATTGGTATATCGATATCATTTATTATATAAAGGAATTGTATTCTCCTCTTCATTTGGTTTATCATAAAAGAAGTGCCTTGAAATTGAAAGCTATGAAATTTTTTTAACTTGGGATGGGATTGTTTGGAAAAATATTGATGAAATAGTACTTAGATGTGTGAATAAAGAAGAAATTGGGAAGTTGATATCAGAATTTTATTCAGGATATTGTGTAGTACATTTTGCAACAAAACCATTTCTAACAAAAAATTAAGGGTAGGATGTTATTGGCCGAAAAATCTTCACTAATACCCATAAACGTGTTAGGTCTTATTAGCCATGGTAATTATTCATATAAAAGAAACAACTTCCATCATTATCTTTGAAACATGTCATAATTGAGGCCCCATTTCAAAATTGGGGCCTAGATTTTATTAGAGAATTTAAAGATAATTCTAGCATATTAATGGATTCTAATATACATCAATTACTTCACAAAATGGGTAGAGGGTATACCAACCAAGAAGGAAATTGAGCAAGTGGAAATAAAGTTCCTGGAAGATACGATAATCACAAGATTAGAACTCTAGCCAAAATTATAGTTGACAACACCAAAGCTTTTAGTTCAATTTCCCTAGCCACATTTTGTCTCAAATATGGGATCATGTTAGCACATTTTTCTAATTACTATCCCCGAGGAAATGGATTGGTTGAATATAAGAATAAGAATATTGTTAAGAAAATTGTGGGAGAAAACAAGAAGATTTGGGAGAGTAAAATTAAATATGCTTCGTGGGAAGATCATACTATTGTCAAAACATCTTTGTAAAATATCTTTTGAGTTAGTATATTGGATTTAATTTAAGTTACCTATCCATCTTCAACTACCAATCCTTTAGTGTGGAAAACACATTACTAATGAGAGGGATGTGGTACAAGCCCAAATAGTTCAACATGTAGAATTAGATAAATCTATGTATCTTGGTTATGGAAAAATGTTTAAGAATCAAGAAAGGGTCATAATGACATTTGAACAAAAGGAAAGATAAAAGGATCCTAAGGAAGGAATTATGGTTTTGTTATGGGACAAGATGAAAGAAAAACTAGGTATGCATAAGAGATTTGATATTTTTCGGTAGGGACCATATAAGACTCAAGGAAACGAAAGAAGAAACTCATATCAATTTGTGAGTATTGAAGAGGAATGTTTACCATTACTGATAAATGGACAAATTTTGAAGACTTACTTTCCATGTGGTACTTGATCATTTCTCTTCATATAGTTTAGACTTAGGTAAGATTATGTGTCTTGCATTTGTTATTTTTGCATCCTTCTTTGATTTATAGCATGTTGCTTTTATTGCATACTTATTAACTAGGTACTTTAGCTTGAATTTTTTATTTTCCCAACCCCAAGGTGAAAATAAGGACCCCAACCCCCTTATTACTGATAGTTTCTTTAGAGTGATTAACATAATAGGTTTGTAAACACCAAGGATTGATAGGATTCTCATCCACTCTTTATTCAAGCACATGGATCAGGTGTTCTGCAATGAACACATGGATTAGGTGCCTACGATGAGCACATGTCCCTTAATTGGAGCTAGATATTATCCACCCACATGTTTGGGTAATGTTAAGAGAAAAAAATCTCCTATGATGCAATTTTCTATCCAATAGCCCTATGATGAAACATAGATAACTAGATTCATATGCCTCGCATCTACTCTTTCGTCAATGCGTTTATTCATTTAGCTTACTCATCCAATAAAGGTCGGTCATCTGTTGTGAGGTAAATTGACCATTTTTGTATTCAAATTCTTTCATTTAATGTTTGAAAGGAATTTTGGTATGGAATACAGGTTGAATTGGATAATAGACCACTATTAGTTGTTTACTTGTTCCTTTTCTTCACCTAAGTGGTTATCACTTGATCTAAAAATGGGGCACTAAAGGCTTCTTGTCAAGCTTACAAGAACATCTCCCACTTTCAAAGCTTAAATGTTCCCAAGTCCTTACGATTAACCAATGAGGAATTAAATATGTGCTTGAAAATAAGGTGTATGCTTATGGTTGTTTTAAATTGTTTACGTGCTGTAAATTATTTGCTTAAACTATTCTAATGCATATAACAGTGAAACAATGCAGCAAATGAGCATCACACTAAGGCAGCAATATTAGTTAGGAGTTCACAAAAACTCTTGGGCTACGTCTCCATGAGCTCTAGTCAACTCGACTAGGCTCTATGGGATTATGGGAATAGTCCTTTTACAAGCTCTGTGGCTCAACTCCAATTGTTTACATAGAACACAATGGGTTTAGACACCATCTTATCCCTGGCTCTGGATCTCTCGGCTTTCTGGCCCTCGGCTCTGGCTCTGGCTCTCGGCTCTGGCTCTAGCTCTAGCTATGGCTCCTAGCTTTGGCTCTTGGCTCTAGCTCTAACTCTTCAGCTCTGGCTCTAGCTCTGGCTCTTCGGCTCTGGCTTCTCTGAGCTCTCAGCAGTCTGCTTGACATCCAAGCGATTGTCTCATCAACTTTCTGCTCTCTGGTTTTCCACTTGACCTCCAAGTGACTCCAAGACTCCCTCAGCTGCTCTGTGCTTAGCTTTCACTCTCCTTGCTCTCTCTCTTCTGCTTGGTCTCAATTGAGCTCTCTACCTCCTTTGAGGTACTTTTCTAGCTTTTCGGCTTCCCCCATCCGTTTCTCTGTGTATCATCATCTCTATGCACCTCTGCGGCTTCCCTGCTCCTTGTTAGTTCGCCTGGCCATCTGGCTCCGTGGCTTCAAAATGCATCATTTCCTGTAAAAATTATTTCTTGCAGCGTGGCATGGCATGAGGTTCTGGAGCAGTTACAGAGGTTTCGGGGCCTTCTCTTAGGCAAAAACCCGAAAACGGAGAAAACTTCATTACACAGAGATTTCTTGAAAATACACTATCAAACATGAAATCTGGATGTGAAATTCCATTCAATCTCCCCTAAAATCCCTATCAGGTCTGCCATTAGGTAGCATATCGCATCGCATAAGCATTTTGGGTAAAACCCCAAATACATGGGAAATACGTGAAAAACTCGACAAAACTCTTTCTATCGGACTTGAAAATTTATCGCATCCACCCTATAATCATATTGGGTCCACCTTTGGCCACTATCGCAAGCCCCACAATCGATATACGAGATCTCTGATCCAACGGTCAATATGCGATTTCGGGTGGCTTAAGAATACTGATGTTACTCGCCCGAAAAGGTGGTTTTCCTCTCTCCTCCGCCAGTCACACGTCGTTCATTGTGTGTGATTGGGCGGAGCTGGCCCAATACCATTTACCACTTGAGGCCCACCCGAAATCCCACTTACGGAACTCAAATTTTATAAATGGTGCCTATAATTCCCCTTCGGGTCCAGCTTTATCACTTCAGGCGTCTTTCCTTTATATTCTGATTTTTACACCGAAACACGCTTATACACAGGAAATTCCCTTTATGGAGGAACTCAAATATTATAAAGTCATGCTTATAAATCCATCATGTCCAGCATGTTATCACCCCTTTATATCGCTGCGACGCAATGTTGCGATGCGATATATCACAATCGCAAGTCACATTAACCCGGGGGTCCGTCACTTGTCTCATGCCATTGCTGATGTCGATCCACCAATATCGGTGATCGTAATCGCATTGCCTGGGGTCCCGCCATCGAACACATGCCTATCTCCGACACGATATATTGGAGATCGGGGGTCTCTTCCCTTTCCGCTTAAGTCCGCCTCTTGGACCCTCTCTGATGTGATTTCCCTTTATAAGGGTCTTTTGCCATTTTTAGGGGATTTTGCTTCTTTTTCCAAAGAACAAAGGGCATCTTCTTTCTGCGATAACATCTACAGCCTAAGTCCATTTTTTCCCATTCAAGTTGTAGTAGATATGGAATGAAAAGATCTCTGCCATGGGGCTATTTCCAGGAACTTCCTTGGACTTTCATTTTCCTCTCTGAGGAACACTTAGACTTAGGAGTTTATCCAAAATCCATTTTGGATCATGCCTTGCCACTAAAAGAACTTTTGGTCTCCAAAAGACTGATATATTGATCTGAACAGTAAATGAGAGTAACAGCACCCTCTTCTTTTAGCCTCCACACACTTGCCTTGCATAGTGCCTCTGAACCAAAGTCTCTGACCACTTTCCTTCCTAGATGTGTTGGTTCTCCTGGGAAGAATTATCTTCCTCCTTGCCTTCCTACAGAACTCCTGCCTAGATGGTCACAGAAGGTAGTTTGAACTTCTCTGCCTTGATCATTGATCCAAGGCGGCTCAAACAAATGTGAAGTACATCTGCTCCACAAAACTTTCATTTGTACCTGTTTGACAAGCTATCAACAACAACTGTTAACAACAACAGAAACACAGACAACAACTAGATGGCTTAACCTCCTGCTTCAACAAAAGAAATAGATTTTCACATCTTGTGAACACCTCGATGTCTTACATCTGCATACAAATGATGGACTAGATAACAAGCCCACAAAACATGCCTTTAAAACAAATGACCCTTCAAGTCAAGCATGTAGAAAAAGACCATTAGGACTCTTTTCCAAAGATGAAACACTTCATCATTACTTCATCTTGGAGATCAAATCAACTTCTCCCAAGTCAACATTGCATCACATGCATGTCAAAGCAATCAACCCTTCAAGTTAATTACACATACATGTTCAAATACAAGGAAATCATCAGCATCCCTGTGTTCATGCACATCAAGCTCATGCATGCATTTCATCCTTCAACTTTCGCTTAAGCACATTGTACTTTCGAAGCTGAAATGAAATATAATGTTGCAGCAACAAAGTAAGTCTCCTACTCAACTTCTCCATTCACCTTCTTGGTAAAACCCTGCAACTTGCATTCCATTAACAAAGAAATGCAAATAGATGCATCAATAGACATGCAACCTTAATTGGATAAGAACTCTAATCATTCCTCACCAATCCCTTTCAAAGGTACTACCTTTGTCTGCACATCAGCATCAACATGTGAATCATTCTGAAACACATCAATCATGGAATCTTCCTTTCCATTTCTGCCATCTTCTCTTTCCACTTTCTTCAGCTTTTGTGGAAGCATTGTTGCATTCAGAGTCCAATATTTTGTAGCAAGATGTCCTTGCTTATGGCAGTAAGTGCACTGCATGTGCATCCTCTTGATAGCATGATTTGCCTTGTCCAATGGACCTTTGGCCTCTTACTTCCTTTCCTTCAAAAGTTTCCTTTATGTGGCCATTCTCTTCCAACATCTAGAAACATTATGGTTATCCAAACCACAAAAAGAACAAGCAATTCTTTTCCCATGTCCATGTGGAAATTTATCATGCTTTGCAAAATCAAAACGAATATGATTAGAACCATATTTATACCTTTCTCTTTCACCTTTATTTCCTTCATGAGGAGGTGAATCAAATGAAGAAGTGGCTTCCTTTGGAACACCATCAATCTCTTCAAGGCTTTCAAAGTTTCCACAACTCTATGGTTCAAGTGTGTGCTTCTAAACACCTGCATCCTATGAATGATGTTTCAAGCCATTGCATTCCTCTTGAATACTATCTTCACACTCTTGAGGTGGAAGACCTGCAATGCAACTCCTTATTGGAGCTGTTTCAATGGTCTTCATGGCAGCTTTGGAACTCTCTCCATAAGAATCTCCATAACCAAGACCCAAATACTTAGGCTTTTCCTCAACTATTATTGGCTCAACAATACCTTGTGCATGTCTACCCAAGCCTTTTTCTTCATAGCCCATCTTGGACATTAGCTTGGAACCTATGCCTTTGGTATGTTTTTCAAAAAGAACCAATATAAGCTTTCTTAGAAGAAATTGAAGACAAACTGGAATTATTTACCTCTTCTTCAAGCTAATACTTAACCAAGGCTTCTTTTGCAACAAAGAGTTGTGCCTCCAACTCATGCATCCTTTCCAGGTTCATATTTGCAATATGAAGTTGCCTCTCCATTTCCTGCAATTTGTCAGAAATCAACTGCTTCTCTTCCTCCACGGAATTCAATTGCTCTCTAAGTATGCTACTCTTCCTTCCATCCTCATACATTTATCTCACCATATCCATCATGGTGGAAAAATCTTCCTTCATGTCTTCATCAAAGACTTGTGAAGAAAGAAGAATTTGAGGACTCACTTGTAGAAGTTTTCATTATACCAATGAACAAAGGAACTTCAACAAGATTAAAAAAGAGCTTTATTCAGCAACATTTTGCAACAAACCTCTTGTGCTTCAAGGATTTCCTTGAGGTCCTTTGGGATAATAACAATGCCTTCATCCCTTCTTCCTTCTTGTCCTTCCTGGACTGAGATATCAATAGCTTTCCCTTCACCTCTGCAAACTCAAACAATATTCAGTCTGCAATCAAGCATATAATCAACCTCTAACTATTTAAACAACTTTCAGACAAGCAATCTCTGCTCTGTCAATCAAGCATTCTGATATAACCTTCTTTGAAGGTGGGGTTAATCGATCTCAAGCTCTAGTACCACCTGATCTGAAAATGGGGCACTAAAGGCTTCTTGTCAAGCTTACAAGAACCTCTCCCACTTTCAAAGCTTAAATGTTCCCAAGTCTTTATAATTAACCAACGCAGAATTAAATATGTGATTGAAAATAAGGCATATGCTTATGGTTGTTTTAAACTGTTTATGTGTCGTAAATTGATTTTCTTAAACTAATATAACACATATAACAGTGAAACAATGCAGCAAATGGGCATCACACATAAGACAGCAATATTAATGAGGAGTTCACCCAAAACTCTTGGGCTACGTCTTCGTGAGCTCTAGTCAACTCGACTAGGCTCTTTGGGATTATGGAAACATTCCTTTTACAAGCTTTGTGGCTCAACTCCATTGGTTTACATAGAACACAATGGGTTTAGACACCATCTTATCCCTGGCTCTGAAGCTCTCGGCTTTCTGGCCCTCGGCTCTCACTCTAGCTCTCGGCTCTGGCTCTAGTTCTGGCTCTAGCTCCTGGCTCTGGCTCTTGGCTCTAGCTATGGCTCTTCGGCTCTGGCTCTAGCTCTGGCTCTTCTACTCTGGCTTATCTGAGCTCTCAGCAGTTTCCTTGACCTCCAAGTGACTGTCTTAGCAACTTTCTGCTCTCTAGTTTTCCACTTGACCTCCAAGTGACTCCAAGGCTCCCTTAGCTGCTCTGCACTTAGCTCTCACTCTCCCTACTCTCTCTCTTTTTCCTACTCTCAATTCAGCTCTCTGCCTCCTTTGAGGTAATTTTCAAGCTTTTCGGCTTCCCCCATCTGTTTCTCTATGTATCATCATCTGTCTGCGCCTCTTCGGCTTCCCTGCTCCTTGTTAGTTCGACTGGCCATCTAGCTTTGTGGCTCCGTGGCTTCAAAATGCATCATTGCCCGTAAAAATGCTTTCTTGTAGTGTGGCATGAGGATTCGGAGTGGTTACATAGGTTTTGGGGCCTTCTCTTAGGCAAAAACCCGAAAACGGAGAAAATTTCATTACACATAGATTTCTAGATAATACACTATCGGATGTGAAATTCTATTCAATCGCCCCTAAAATCCCTATCAGGTCCGCCATTAGGCAGCATATCGCATCGCATAAGTGTTTTGGATAAAATCTCAAATACACAGGAAATACGTGAAAAAACCGACAGATTTCTTTCTATCGGACTTGAAAATTTATCGCATCCACCCTATAATCATATCGGGTCTACCTTTGGCTGTTATCGCAAGCCCCACTGTCAATCTACGGGATCTCCGATCCAATGGTCAATATGCAATTTCAAGTGGCTTTGGAATACGGAGGTTACCCACCCGAAAAGATGGTTTTCCTCTCTCCTCCGCCAGCCACGCGTCGTTCATTGTATGGGATCGGGCGAAGCCAGCCCAATACCATTTACCACTTGAGGCCCACCAGAAATCCCGCTTACGGAACCCAAATTTTATAAATCATGCCTATAATTCCCCTTCGGGTCTGTCTTTATTGCTTTGGGCATCTTTCCTTTGTATTTGGATTTTTACACCGAAACATGCTTATAAACGGGGAAGTCCCTTTATGGCGGAACTCAAATGTTATAAAGTCGTGCTTATAAATCCATCAGATCCAAGATGTTATGGCCCCTTTATATTGTTGCGACGCGACATTGCAATGTGATATATCGCAATTGCAAGTCACATGGTTCGAGGGGTCCATCCCTTGTCTCATGCCATCGTCGATGCCGATCCACTGATATCAGCGATCGCAATCGCATTGCCCGAGGTCCCGCCATCAAACACAGGCCTATCTCCAACCCGATATATCAAATATCGGATATTAGGGGTCTCTTCCCTTTCTTCTTAAGTCCACCTCTTGGACTCTCTCCGATGTGATTTCCCTTTATAAGGGTTTTTTTCCATTTTTAGGGGATTTTTCCTCTTTTTCCAAAGAACAAAGGGCATCTTCTTTCTATGATAAATTTTGCATCCTAAGTCCATTTTTGCCCATTCAAGTTGCAATAGATTCAGAATGAAAATATCTCTGCCATGGGGCTATTTCTAGGAACTTCCTTGGACTTTCATTTTCCTCTGTGAGGAACACTTAGACTTAGGAGTCTATCCAAAATCCATTTTGGATCATCACTTGCACCTAGTCTAGTGTGACCTTCCTTAGAGACTTTTATTTCACTGTCTAGGAGGGAGAACAAATAGGAGGTACTAACAATTATATCATTTCCATAGTTAACATTTGTCATATTTTCCTTGCACATTGTCCAATATTTTGAATGGTTGTTATCAAATCACTCATGTTGGTTCACTATTGACCTTTTCCTATGAGAAGAAGGGGTTGTATACACCCAAGGTTGATGTAGTTGTAAGAAAATAAAGAGCATAAGGAAAATGTTAAAATGCAAAATAATGGCAAGGGATGTAAAGCAAGAAAATAAAAATTGTAGCCTAAGCTTGAAAAAAAAAATGTGAGGACAGTAATTTAGGCATTACTAAGTGTTACCTCTACAAAGACACTCATGGACAATGGTTTGATATAACCTAGCATATGAATGTGAATTCATTCATGAAGTACACCCATGTCCATTTCACCCATTAATTTTACCATTATTTTGAAAGAGTCAAACTAGGAATTGTCCCTCCCCTTAGGGTTGGAAGCACCTAATAGGGCCTTGTAAAACCCTCCCATACCTAAGCATGGTAACTTGTGTACAAACCATAAGATAGGAATACATTTGAATATGATGTTAGTATGGAGTACTTTTATGTCATTGACATCAAAATGGCCCACTATGATACTCTTAGGGTTCTTGCACCCATGATGTTGATTTCATTTGATTTTATGAGTATGTTTAGATATATTTCTCCCATGTACAATTACTATCTCTTTTGGTATTTTATGATGCTTCTCCAACACTTCAAAGAGGACGTCCATTCCATTGATGATGACTGCGCACATTTTGACAGAGGACGTTGGGGACATATCAAGGAACACTAACTTTGAGATGCTCTGAGATAGTTGATGATACCTCAATCTACTTCCAAGATCTTGGATGTTTCCCTCTAGAACCAGGATGTTGAATTAAGAGAAAAAGTATGCTATATATGATAGGATGCCCCCACATTCGCATTGAACCTACTTAATGGAAATTGCCTTGACTTTTAGGATATTTTATGATGATGATGACATGGGATCCCCCTAGAGGGAATGGTCATTGTTTTTCATGATGTGGTAGCATTGAACATGTTTTCTAGTCTTAGATGATGCTAAGAGGCTAAGGAAAATAAGATCTCCAAAACCCAAAAAAGGTTTCACGAAATAAGCTTTTGAAACACCTTAATTAAATTAATTTTCCATAATTAAAGTTAATTAATCAAGGATGTTTGAAATTTATCTAGATACTTCTATTGATGAAGTCGAATTGATCTTAGCCATTGAAGGATATTAAATTGCAGCCATTGAGACTCCAATGAGAGATAATAAGAGCAGGTCAAAAGGCTTGGAGATGGCATTAGTATGATCAGTTGTGAGAGGTAGATCGAGCTACCCAAATCACAATTTTTCAAAGAGGATGCAGTTCTATCCAAAGGGAAGAGCGCTAGAGAGAGGGAGCAACAAAAAATTTGGAAGAAGGATTCCAGAGAGATTCCTAGTGATTTTCTAATGTCGAAGAGACAAGAGAAGGGAGGTCGAATTATCTACAGAGAGGTGTTGAGTTGTGTTATATTCTTTCCATGACTAGCCTACGTAGTTATGCAGGTAATTTCTGTATGGGATTAAAACCTACATTTGGTATCTGAGTTGTTTTGGCTTCAAGGGGATGCCTTTGTTGCTGAGGGGTTTCGCTCGGGCCTGCGGTAAACCCTATTTAGTGGGAGATCTGTGAGATTGATTCTAGTGGTGAAATAAGATGGCGAGTAGTGGAAAGATAGAGATTGAGAAATTTAATGGTCAGAGTTTTGAGTTGTGGAAACTCAAGATGGAGGATATATTGGTGGATAAAGATCAGTGGATCGTGATAGATCTAGGTACTAAACCAATGGGAGTGTCCGATGAATAATGGAAGAAGCTGGATCGGAAGGCAAAGAGCACAATACGATTGTGTGTCTCATATTCAGTATTGTTGAATGTATCAGGGGAAGCTACGACGAAGGCTTTGTGGGACAAGTTAGGGACTTTGTACCAATCTAAGTCTTTGGTGAATAAACTGTTCCTATGGAAAAAGTTGTATAACCTAAGGATGAAATATGGAGACTCGATGACAAAGCATCTGAATGCATTTAATACTGTGGTTAGTCAGTCAATGTTTATTGATATTAAAATTTCAAATGAAGATAAGTGCATCAGTTTGTTGTGTTCTCTACCAGATTCATGGGATAGTATGGTTATTGCAATAGGTAGCAATGCAAATGCCTTGCAGTTTGATGAAATAGTCTCATCCTTGCTAACAGAGGAGATGAGATGGAAAAATATAGAGAGCCAGAATGGTGATGCCTTTTCTGTACGAGGACAGACCTAGAACATAAACAAAAATAAGTCATCGAGTGGGAGATCTAAATCTAGAGGGAGATCTAAATCTCCAAGAAAACCTGTAAAGGTGGTTTGCTAGAAATGCGGAAAGGAAGGGAACTACTAAATGGATTGTAAATCTAAAGCTCCTAACAAAGGAAAGGGATCTGATGATGCTCCTTCTGCAGAGGTGAACACCACCTCAGATGAAGGTGGGGATGTGTACTTGGCTTCTTCAAGTACACATGTAGATCATAAAGCATGGTTGATTGACTCAGGTGCATCCTTTCACTTCACTCCCCACAGAGAGTGGTTCAACGAGTATGAGAAATATGATGGTGGTGATGTCTTCTTGGGGGATGACAGGAAGGCTAGAATCATTGGTCGCGGAAAAGTAAAGTTGAAGTTGCAAGGTGGAAGGGTTAGAACACTTCCTGGTGTTCTGCATATTCCTGCATTAGCTAGAAATCTGATTTCTGTAAGCAAGCTGGATGATGCAAGTGTAAAAACAGTGTTCGAGAAGGATACCTACAAGATGGTTTGGGGAGCACTTGTATTGATGCGGGGAGTTTGAATTGGAACTATGTACAAGCTGCAAGGTAGAACTGTTGTTCATGGGTGCAACAGTTTTGTGGTTCCTGAAAGTGGAGTAGAAAATCGAGTGGTCTCTGGAGAGAAGACCATGTTGTGGCATCAAAGGCTTGTACATATTGGAGAGAAGGGCCTTCGAATACTTCATGGTAAAGGTATGGTAGAAGGTATGAGTAATAGCTCTCTGGATTTTGATTTCTGTGAAAATTG
>APFE031561300.1:160048-216466 GCA_000404065.3 Pinus taeda | reverse complement strand
CAGGGAAATCTTTTTTGGACCCTATATTAGGTTGGGTGGACCTACCTATGGTTTTGCACATGGTTTTCGCACATGGTTTTGGATGCGATGGTTTTCGATCCATGGTTTTGGACGCAATGGATTTTGGTCCATGGTTTTGGACGCGATGGTTTTCGGTCCATGGTATTGGATGCTCCGGCATGTATAAATATGTATCGTAACATTGAAAGGAACATAATGAAAAATCAAACTGGTAGTCCCGATTTTGGGATCTAGGGGAAAATCTCTGTGTATATGTGTTTTATGTGTCATGCTCTCACATTGTTTATTTTTTGTGTCTTAGAATTCGTATGCAGGTAATTTTTGTACGGGGTTAAAACCTACAAGAGGGTCACTACAACTAGTGTAAATAACCAAAAACTCTAGTGCAAGTTTCTAGAAGAGGGTTGATTTAGTTGTCGAAGATTGGATCGATGTTCCATAGGAAGAGAAAATTTCTTCTAGAGGTAAAGGGAAGAAGGACATCTCAGTTAGAGGTAGATTTGGGGTTGTACAGTTTGCTTCAGCTAGGCAGTATGCATTTCCAGTCTAGTTGAGTAAATTTTTGGGAAGTGTCAGTGGTTAGAGAGAGGTCGAGTTGAATTCAGAAGGAGATAATTTATCTCCAAATGTTTTCCTAATGTATTTTCAGATGTTTTCCAGTTGGGAAACTAGTTGTAATAATTCTCAAATTGTTGCATAATAAAATAAACCCTCATTGGCTACACTAGTTTTCCCTTCGAGGTTTTTCTAGGGATATTTAGTCCAAAATAAATGTGTTAAATTTTATATGTGTGCATATATTTCTCAATTCCTATTGTATTTTCACACATATTTTATTGGTGAAGATTTGTAGTGTGGTTTATTCGATATTTGTCATTAATAATTTAACAAAAGATAATTATACTATTAAGTTAGGAGAATAATACTCAATTGTTGCAGTTAAGTGAATTTTCACATGGTATCAGAACATTGAAGATTAGATTTGAGGCTTAGAAGTGAAGAAATCCAAATTGGACAGTTTCATAGGGAGTTCTAAAGCACCAGTTTCCAAATCTACACAGGTCAGCAAGTCAGTGTGAATTGTTGGGATAGGAAAATAGATTTCCAAATCTAGTGAGGAGTAAAAGTTTGATCTACCTAAGAGTGGTAGTAGCTGGCAGTGTGGTTGTTGGAAATAGGTTCCAATGAGAAGATCAGTAAATTCGTAGAGTAGATCTAGGCGTATATATTTGCAACAAGGATTTGTAGATATGCATAGGGAAGAAGGAGAAAAGCTAACAAAGAATTATACCCAAGACTTCTCTAGTGTATTTGAAGTTCTCATATTTTCCAATATGACTGTAGAGAGATTCAACATACAAGAGGCTACATATTTTTCCTCCAAATTGGAAGATGAATTCAATCAGATATCTTGTCTCTCTAGTTCAACCTCACAGGGTGTTTGGTATATAGATAGTGGAGTGTCAGCTCGCATGACAAGAGTTAGAGACTACTTCTCCAATTATAGGGAGGAGGAGATGGAATTCCAAATCCATATGGGAAACAAGAGTAAATGTACTCCACTTAGGAGAGGTACCATTGAGATTCAGAGGGAGTCAGGAACAAGGACCAGTGTTACAGATGTGTTGCATGCGCTCTGCTTAGGTATGAGCCTAATTTTAGTGTCAAAACTACGGGACAAGGGATATTATGTCTACTTCTTATGGAATAATGTGTTCACCAAACACAATAGCTAGAAGAAGGTGAATTTGATTGGAGTTTGTTGCAACAGGTTGTATAAGTTGTAGCTTGACTCTCCAAAGGCACTAGTTAGTAGAAAAACAGTGATAGCAGTAACAGTGGGAGAGACTTAATGAACTATGGCATAGGATAATGGATAATCTACACCATGGAGCACTAAGGATTCTTAAGGAGACAGTGACAGATGTTCTAGAATCAAGCACAGAACACGATGATGTGTGCAGGGGGTGTGTGCTTGGAAAATATGCTAAGGCAACATTCCCAAGAAGTGACAATAGATCAGATGGTGTGTTGTAGCTTATACACTCAAATATTTGCATCCCTATGTCCACCAGACCTCTCAAAGGGTATATGTAATTTGTCGCCTTCATTGATGACTACTCCAAGAAAACTTGGATCTATTTTTTGAAGAACAAACATGAGATTTTCAATTGTTTCCAAGAGTTTAAATATCTAGTGGAAAATCTGATAGGGAAGAGGATCAAGGTGCTTCGCATGGATAATGGAGGATAGTTTACAAACAGTGACTTCAGGGGATATGATGTGAAGGAGGGGATCAAGAGGGAGTGGAATTCTCCATATAATCCACTATGGAATGGAGTTGTGGAGCAAAAAAACAAGTTTGTAGTTTGGGCTGCAAAAGTTATGTTATATGACCAGTACATGCCCAAGTTTCTATGGGTAGAGGCATGTAACACAACAATGTATATACAAAAAAAGTTTCCTCATAGGGAATTGGGAAACATAACACCAAATTAGGTTTTCTTAGGAAAGAAGTCAGAGGTCATTCACTTCAAGTTCTTTGGAAGTATAGCCTACTAACATGTACTAGATGAGAAAAGCACTAAATTGGATCAAATTGTAGAGAAAGGGTTCTTCATGGGGTATAGTGAAACCTCAAAGGCATACAGGATCTATATTCCTAGTACTAGGAGGATTATCATGAGACAATACATGAATTTCATGTAGGAAATGGCCTTCAAGAGATCTTGCAAGATGTCGGTAGGTGATCAGAGTTATCCTACAAAAGCTCTAATATTCCAATGACATAGGCAGTCACAGGGTTCTAGTATAGTGACCAATACCAACACTAGTTCATATACAGATAATCTAGAGATTTCACAGCAGACAAAGCAGCAAAGGAAGGATAAGGAGATGGTTGAACCACCCACCACTAGTAGTTGTACTAGTAGAGAGGTTTGTCATACACTAAGGGATGTGAAGGAGCTTATAAGGACTCTTAGGAGGGGTCAAAGAGAATGCAGACAGCCAAAAAAGTACCAATAATTGGTGACATAGGTTGTAGAACCTTCTAGCTATCAGGAGGTTGCACAGTATCAGGTGTGGAAGGATTCCATGGTAGAGAAGTACAACTCCATCATGACAAACTATGTTTCGGAGGTAGTGTTGAGACCTATGGATAGGTCAATTGTGGGCCCTTGATGGATTTATAAGTTCAAGTATGTTGCAGATGGTAGCATGGAGAAGCAAAAGGCTAGGTTTATGGAAAAGGGGTGTGTGTCGAAGGAAGGCATAGATTATGAGGAGACAGTTTTCCCTAGTTTCCATAAATAATTCCATTCGGTCAGTGATATCTCTAGCATCGTAGATGGGATGGAAAATTCACTATATGGACGTCAAAACAACCTTCTTGAAGGGGGTGATAGAGGAGGAGGTATACATCAAACAGCCAGAGGACTTTGTGACACATGAGAGGGGCACACACATGTGAAAACTGAATAAAGAGTTATACGGGCTCAAACAGGCTACCAGGGCATGGTTTGGTCAAATTGACAGCTACTTGCAATAGATGGGATTTGTAAAGAGTGGTGTCCATCCCAACCTTTACTATTTGACAATAGAGGGTGAGCCACTCATCCTGGTTTTGTATGTGGGTGACCTCTTCTTGATAGGGTCATCAAGTGTCATACAGGACTACAAGAGGAAAATGGTAGAAGAGATTGATATGAAGGATCTAGTGCTTATTCATTACTTCCTAGGCCTAGAGGGAAGGTAGAGGTATGGGGAGATCTTCCTTGGTCAAGGGAGATATACTACAAAGATCTTGAGGAAATTCAGGATGCAAGATTGTAGGCCCATGTACACGCCTATGATTACTAACTTGAGGAAGATAGATGCATCGGAGGATGAGGACCTGTACTCAACCTTGTCTAAGGAACTCATCAATTCACTCATATATTTGGTAAACACTTGACCAAACATATGCCTCGTGGTCAGCACTCTCAGTCAGTTTATGGTGGGCCCTAAGAAAGTGCAATTGATAGTAGTGAGGCATATATTGAGGTACTTGTGTGACACAGTCTAGTGTGGGTTGAGATATACTTGAGGTGATGGTGTTAGGTTATGTTGTTATATGGATGTAGATTGGGAAGGCATTTTAGTGGATCAGAAAAGCACATCAAGGTGTTGTTTCAACATTGGATCAGGGGTGGTGTCTTGGGGCAGTAGGAAGTAGAAGTCCATGGCACTGAGCTCTACAGAATAAGAACACATGGTAGCTAGCATGGCCACATGCGAAGATATTTGTCTTCAGAAGTTTCTAGTGAGTTTTTTTCAGTAAGAGCATGGAGGTGACTAGTATCTACTATGAAAATTAGAGTTGCATCAATTTCTTTGAGAATCTAGTGTTTCATGATAGGTCGAAACATATAGACATGTGGTACCACTTCAACAGTGATTGTGTACGACATGGAGTAGTTCAACTACAACATGTTTCCACATACTGGTAGGTGGCTGATATACTCACGAAGGCTCTAGGGAGAGCCAAGTTCATATTTTTCATACAACTGTTGAAGCCCCGAAAATCGGGTCTACAACAAGGGGGATACCCACCCGGTCCGAACCTTGGTTAGCAGCTCCTTTTCCGTTTGTTATAGTGGGTCTGACTGGGGATATGGGACCAGTTTCCCAATTTATGTGTGTGTGTTGAGAATTGATATTTCCTTTCTAATAATTTCTAAGTAAAATAATTTTATTATAAATCTAATGTAATTGTAATCTAATGAACAGAAATATCTAATTCTAAAACTAACCCGGGATTTAGTCTTTCAATTATGCGATCTAAAATGATTTCAAATGGCAATTGGTAATAAAGATCATTCAACTGCTATGAGAAAAGAATTCAATAAAGATAAACCATTTCGTATAAAAAGTTATACGAAATGATTGGGGAAAACATATCGCATAATAAGTTACTCATATATTAAGCATAAATAAATAGCTATCACCGTACAAAAGTGCCAAATGATAACTCAAGCATTCAAGCATTCATATATAAATAACTGAACATGAATATTACCTTAACACATAAGCAGAAATAATTAAGAGATAAAAGTACCATTTATAACTAGTTCTACTCATGAGCTTCAGTAATAATGATTTATCTCTTCTTAATCCAACATCTACTAAGAGTACAAAAGTGCAACATCAGTAGTAGATATTAAACGCAGATATCAATAAATCTTGTTCCATTCATTCATCAAAACCTCCTCGGAGGGTGCAAAAGTGCATGTTCTGAGGACAAGTTTTTGACAAATTTCAGGACCCTTCTCTAAATGCATGAGAAGGTTTTAAATACTACTAGCTAAATCTAAAAATAATTTATTACAAAAACGTAGGATGCGGTTTAAATGACCATCCTCATTTCAGGCAAAAATAAAGCAAAATTAAAACTAACACTGAATCTAAAACTAAAACTAGCAACTAACTATCTATGTATCTGTTCCTTGTAGTCGCAAGCGTTCAACATTTTCCTAAGGAGAGTTGGTTGGCTGACTTCCAACTTTATTTGTCCTGGGAAAATGGAATCGGCATGTGCTGGTGCCATCTTCTCGACAGAATTAATGATACATTTGAGAGTCATGCACTGGATGTGGGGTTTTACCAAGTACGTCCAGTAAGAATCCCAATTCAACTTGGTTAACCTTTTGATGGACTCTGCTCTCTCTTGAGCCTTCTGTCTCCAGCTTGTCTGTAGATGCTGTACATTTGGTAATACTTACATACCACTTGAGGATATCCCTGATAAATACCACTAGTTTTAGAATTCAAGTTTTGCCTTTCGCCTTTAGCACTTGTTCCTACAATTTTCCGAGCTTACAGGCGACTGAGCGATTAGAGGCTTTCCTTTTCGAGAGGTTTTGCCCAGCGATGCACTAATTGCACATTAGAAACTGCCTCTGTTTCTCAATTCGGGCTTCCTTGGTGCGATTTTCACCTCTTGCACGCTTTTTTTAGAGGATATAAACCTTAAATTTTGTGGAAAGAACGACTCTATGAGTTCTTAGTTCTAAGTTTTAAACTGTTGGTATGTTATCTTAGCACTATCCAGTAATCATTTGGCCATGTCTGTGTATGGAAGAATCTTGGGTCTCGCCGTTATCCGGTGCAAGAACGAACATGCTATTTCTGTAATAGACGCCTCAGATGACCCGCGTAAATCTGTAGTAGCTGAAACTTCCATTACTCTGGGATTTTCTTCCTCGTGTAGACTGTGAATGCTTTCCCAAGTAGTAACACCGGCATCTTTGTTACAGGTGGTGTATGTGTACAAGGGTGTCATTTCTTTATCTTCAGAACTCAGAGCTTTACCCTTCTTTCCCATAATATTCTGAACATTGCTATGTATACTTCTCTGCTCTTCGCTCCTGCAGTTTACAAATGAGGTAAGAATAATGATAAGAAAAAGGTGACGGGAAAGCTTTAAATGCCGAAAACATATAAGATATATCACCCTACGTGAAATGGCTCTTCGATCAGATCAAAACCATATTTCATTAATGATTGCCAACTAACTCATTAATTAACATTAACGCACATCACTGGGCATCAGTTTATGGAAAAAGCTTTTTCGAACAACGAGCCATGTAGATCTGTGATAAGACAATTTTGTGATTTGCTTCGCAATATCACAGATCGCAATATCGCGGATCGCAATATCGCTACTCCGTTGTGTGTGGCAATCATCCATTAACATGTTTTCTGCGAAATGCGATTTGCAAGACTCGCCATCGCATATCGGTGGTTTAAGGCATTTCACCTTAAGTGATATTTGAGGCATGCAATGCGATGAGTGTCTTTTAATGAGTGATTTCGCATTGCAATTTCGCAATCTTAGGATTCTGCTTGTAGGAAAGTATCCATTACCTTTTTGCGATGTGATGCTCTTTATTGAGAAAGTGGATTTATTCGAACCTATCATAAAACTTAGGTCTTTTTAGATTTTTTGGGTATTCTCGTAAGTTTCAGATAGTAAGTTTTATTAAAAAGGGAATACATGCACTAAAAAAAAATTGAATAAGGGTCCCCACTTATTTAGTATTAGTAATAAAACTAAATAAGAAGGGGGGTTGTTGTTGGCCACAACAACAACACATGGGTATAGTGGAGAACACTTTCCTCGCTAAGAGGGAGCATTAGTTTTTTATGAATATGGTAGCATCATATAGGTGTTCTAGTCTCAAACGATGCTAAGAGGTTAAGTAATATGAGATATCAAAAACAGAAAATAGGTTTTGTGAGATAATATTGGGAAACACCTTAATTAAATTAATTTTTCATAATTAAAAATATTTCCTAAATCTAACTTAGGAAAAGTGGTAAGTTAAAGTTAATTAATTAAGGATGTTTGAGATTTCTCTAGATTCTTCTATTGATGAATTCTAATTGATCTTATTCATTAATGGAGATTAAATAGGGGTCGTTGAGACTCTAGTGAGAGATTATAAGAGTAGGTGAAAGGGCTTGGAGATTGCATCATTATGATCAGTTGTGAGAAGCAGATCGAGCTACTCAGTTTGTATTTTTTTAGTGAGGACACAGTTCAACCCAGAGGGAAGAGAATCGAAGAGAGGGAGCAGCAAAAATTTTGGGAGCAAGATTCTAGAGAGATTCAGAGTGAATTTCTAGTGTCAGAGAGATAGGAGAAGGGAGGCTTAATCATTTGTAGGAAGGGTCTCTATAGCTAGTGTGAATATCCAGAAACCCTGGTGTGAGTTACCGGAAGAGGGTTGATTCAGTTTCCAAAGGTCGGATCAATGTTTTGGAGGTAGAGAAAATTTCTTCCAGAGGCATAGAGAGGAAGGATGTCTTACTTACATATAATTTGGGGTTGTGCAATTTGCTTCGACCAGGAAATTCGCATTTCCAGTCCAACTGAGTGGATTGCTAGGAAATGCGAGTGGTTGGAGAGAGGTCGAGTTGATTGCAGGTTTAATGAAATTTTTATGAAGGTTTTGTTGATGTCTTATAGCTCCAAATTTTCTTGCACAATATTTTCATTAAATTACTCTTATTGTGACCAAGGTTTGCTTCCCTCCCTTTCAATATTTAGAGGTGAGAAAAGGATGCTAGAGTTAAAGAGTTGAAGAAAACATTTTTTCTTCCTCAACTTCTTTGAATCTACATCCATCTCTTTTCTCCATAGATTTTGACTCCTAGACTCCATTAGCCCTTGAATAAGACACTTGTCTTATCTCTTGTGTTAATCTTTCAAAAACCCTAAAATATTTTTATTTTATGCTTTCTCGAGTAAATTAGGGTTACATCACAACAAAATCATTTATTTTAAGCATTATTTGCCTTGGATATTATTTTCCTATGGTTAGGATTTGCATGCATTCATTTGGAAAAGTAAAAATATCATTTTACATGCATTTTTTGGCCCCAAATAAGGCTTCATGTGTAAGGTTTATTATGCTATTATACATGTTTTAGACCATTCACGTTGTTACAATTATTTGCTCTATTTACTCTTTATTTAGACCCATTATTGCACTTGTTTATCATAGATTTGGGCCTTTATTTTATTGTTCTTGTAAACTATTAGCATGTTGTGAAATGCTAATTAAAACCCCAATTTATAACAACCAAGTGTAATTTATTAATTTCATGTGTTTGGGCACCTACTTGAGTCTTTTTTTGTTAAATTAAGCCTTATATATTGAGCCATAGGAACCCCTAAACTTACTCTCTTATAGTTATACCATAAATCATCCAAAACCCTAATCATTGTGTTTTTTTTTTAGGGGTGAGATATTGTTGCAGAACACTTAGGGGGTATTTAGCCTAAGTATAATTGGGTTACTCTATTCCTAATATCTACTAAGGAAGCCTCCCTTGTGGTATATTGTGTCTAACCACATAATTGAGGAGAATATTTGTTGGGTGAGGATGGTATCTCTCCCATTGTTGCTCTTAATTTAGGTTGCTTAGTGAGACTTTGCACTAAGGTGCTAGATTTGTAATGAAAATCACTAACCATGAAGTTTTAACAATGGAACTTCCATCTTGTTACCAATTCTGATGCATTCAGTTTTTAACAATGGAACTTCCATCTTGTTTCCAATTTTGATGCTTTCATCGTCATCATTACATTATTATTATTATTTAATTGATCCATTTAGATCTTAAATCTTTAACTATTGACCCTCTAAACATTATTAAATGCTTCAATTGGTGGAATCAACCAAAGCCTCCTTTTACAGAAGTAAGTGAACCATATTCTCTATAATCATAGAGTTGTGTTAAAATTGTGTTAGAATAAACCTTAAGATATTCATTCACCAAAAAGTTCCATTTTTTTTAAATTCCATTTATTTTTATAATGATTTTTAACTTTTAGGGTTGAAAAACAAACTAGGTATGTAGAGATTATAAATGTAAAAAAATAAACATAAGAGGCAAACAAGATTAAGGGAAATTTCGTGGATTGGTTCTATGGTAGGATGGAGTGAAGGAACATAGACCTAGGGTTTTAGTTGGGGTCATGTAGGTTGCCAGACCGAAGGTCTAGGCAAGCCAAATGGCAGGAAGTGAACAATCCCTCGATCGCAGTAGGAAACTCTAGTAAGTTTTTGTTTTTAACCTTGCTATCCTCAAAACATAGACTCCTTATGTTGAGTTAATAGTGAACTAGACAAGTTTAGGCTTCAACAACCAATTTGGAAGTTGACATGTTAATCAACAACTCAGGATCATATGGAGGATGAGGAATTAGTGGATTATGAACCTGAGGAGGATGGTTACAAGTAGATTTGGTCCAGCACCCTAGATATTTCTTTGTCCCAACATATATCCAAATCAAAGGTTCAGGAGGAGACCACTCTAGGGAGATTCTTTGTAGATGAAGCCATGCATATTCTTGATATTCCATATAGAGGATTGACGGCCCAAACCCTAGCTTGGGCTCTGCAGGAGTCTGGTCCTCATGGAAAGACAAGCCCTTGCCCTGAGGCCTAGTGCCTGGAGCTTCAAAACCTCTCTTGGGGATCTCTATAGGCCATTCACTCTTTTCTTTCACTCTTTCCTCCATCATCCTTTAACATAGAACTAGGCTCATAGAATTTCCAATCATCACTCAGATTCTTTGCACCTTTCGATCACAACAAGGGTTTTATGTTCTCTAAAACTTTTCCATTCAACTCGTTACCCCTGGCCTTACTAGCCTAGCTTCCCTTGAGTGGATTTTTGTGGGAAGTTATAGCCTCAATTCCATAATTAGGACATGTAGAACCTTGAAAGGAAGCTAAGGTTATAGGGAGGTCCCCCTTCCAGCAACGAGGAAATCAACAAGCTTGCAAGTAGACTTTGCAAAGGCTAATAAAGGAAAAGGTAATCATTGCATCAAGAAGAACTACACGGATTGCCTCCCTTTGATTCTAGGAGAGGATGTCACCACTCATATGGTCAAGGATATCGCTTAGAAATAATTGGTAGGTAGGGCGAGGAGTTGGAAATTCAGCGTTATAACCATTAAAGTGTAGGTGGGAGAAGAAATTAAGCCTATTATTAGTACCCCCCTTGATATGGAACTCCTTTCCAAAGGTTGAATTCACTTGTACTTCAAGGAGGAATTTGATTCCCTTCAGATTCAATAGAAGGTATGGATGATCGATTCGACACCCACCCTCTTGAAATTTTGGACACCTTTTTTCGATGCAAAGCAAGAAAGGTTCGACTTGTTCCCAATTTGGGTGAAGTTATTAGATCTGCCTCCTAATTATTGGTATGCCCTAATATTTTTGGACATTGGAAACTCCATGGGCACCTACTTAGACCATGACTCTTCTTATCTAACGACCGATAATAAGTCAATGGTCTACATCCTAATTAAAATTGATATCAAGGATGGTCTGCCTAAATACATGGACATAGGTCTTAGAGAGGAGAAAATTCACATTTTAGATTATGAACGCATCCCTTTAAAATGTAGATGATGCCATTGCTATGGCCACCTAGTGAAGGATTATAATCTTTTGTTGTCCAAGAGAGTTCACCATTCTAGCAGAAAGGATCAAATAAAGGGTGCTCAAGTCAATATGGCTCCCAGATTGGGAAATCTGCAAACTAAAGCATCACTAACTGATCAAGACCATGTTTATGAATAATCTCCAAAATTGTTGGCAGGGCGGGGGGGAGGGGGTCATTGTTCCACCTCCGAAGGATGTCCACATAGCTCAAGCTCAAGAAGGTACCTACCCATCCTTTGTTCGTTGTCATTTATTTTCATAGTAGATCTTTCTTCTCCTCCCTTATCTCATGTTATTAGTCATGTGGTCTTAATGAATTCTAAGCTCTCCTCTCCCCCCAGTGCTTCCCTAGGATCCCCTCCCCTATCGCCCTCTTTGATCCTGCAGAATGTATCCCTTCTACTTTTTTTCCAACATCTCATTTCAAACTTCTTGAATTACCCTCTAGTCCTCCACCCCCTCTCTACCACTGTTGGACCCCCCCCCCCCAGCAAAGGACCTTTTCCCCTACCCTTTTTTGATGAGTTCTCACTCCTTGCCTATGCCCTCCCCCTCTCCAGAGTGCTCCAAGGATTCCATATCCAAGGCACTAGTCTGCAACATGCAATCCCAAATAGTTTTTCCTCACAAAGGTAGTCTTTCATGGGGTTTGGGGAAGCTCTCCTAATATATAGGTATGGGCATAGGAAAGGGTCATAAATCTCATATTACCAAGGCTAAAGAGAATCATGCGTGGACTTAGCTGCTGGAAAACAATTATCTATACAAGGGGACGTTAGAGCAATTTTAGCCCTAGGAGGAGCTTCTAAATGAAGTGTCTTTCCTTCAATTATAATGTTTTATCGTCCACGTAGAAAATGTGCACAAGGTCAATTTAAGTCAAAACAAGTACCCAAGATGTGTTGTTCCTTCATGAAACTCTCAGCGATGGCCTTACCATTGTCAATTGCATATAATCCATTCTCAAGGGTTGGAATTTTCTGGCTTTGTATGCCCGAGGATGATTCAGTGACATTGTTGTAGGCTGGAATGCCAATAATATTCAAGTTCTCAACTCCTACAGCATGGACCCTAGTTTGTCCATTGAAATTTTTTCTGAAGAGTTGGTCTCCTCCTTCACTTTGTTAAACCTATATGATCCTTCTGTTAGAGAAATATTGAGGTCATAAATGGGCCTCAAAACAAAAATGTACAACTGAAATCAACTTTATAAGAATTAATAGGATTCAAGATGATGATGTCAACCATGGGGAATGATTCAACATTTTTGGAGTAAAAAGGTAAAAAGATTAAAAAATAAAAAATAAAAATTTGTTTTTTCAACTTATATCCCTACGATTTTACTCAAATTTCAAGTGGTAGCACTATTTCAATGCGGAATTTTATTCCTCGTCCTAGGAGTACCCATTTTGCATACTTTCAATGGACCCTGCTACACAAAAAATGAGAGATAGGTGAAAAAAGTGATTGTAATCATGCTTTTCATGTACTTCTCTTTTCCTGTGTAGTGGGGTCAATCAAAAGTATGAAAAAAGGGTACTCCTTGGATGAGGAATCAAATTCCACATCGAAAGAGTGCTCCCGCTTGAAATTTGAGTAAAAAGGTAGGGATATAAGTTTAAAATAGGAGTTGAAAAAGTAGTTTTTTTCTTCTTTTTTTCCCTCTAAAATTTGATGATGTAATTTAATCTTATATTATTATTTCCGCCATTATTTTATAATATTCATTAGGAGTCCCATTTCAGACCTCAAAATTTCTCTAATGAATCAATCGTAAGGAGTTCTAGGATAGGTTCTTCGCTAGCTCTTGTATTCTACACCATAACCTCATTCTTGGAGGAGACCTTTATTTTTCCCTGGGATCATCAGAATCAAGGGTTCCCAGGGCTAGACTAGATCCCCTCACCAAATATTTCCTAATCAAATTGGAATAAATGGACCTTGTGAATGTGAATCTTGTTAATATGTCTCCCACATGGAGAATTGATGGATAAGGATTGATATAGTAGCAAAATGTATTGATCAGTTCTTATTATTGGAGGCCCTAGTGGAAAGTCTCTCTCTGATAAAAAATAGGATTGGAGTTGGGGGTCTCGGATCACTCTCCTTTTCTTTTGGAAATCCATGGGGCCTCCCTAAAGCCAACTATCCCCTTCAAAATGAACTCTCATTAGCTAAATGAAGAGGAATTTCTATCACATTCCATTGAGCACTAAAATTCTTTCAATCCCCATTTAGGTTCCTCTATTTCCAGCCAATTCGAGGCCAATATTGAGCTCATCAAACTCAAAAAGAAGGAGTGCAAAATAAAAAGAATATAGTCCAGGTTAACAAACCGATGGAAATTGAAAATCAGTTGTAGGAAGAAGTCGATCAAGTCGGGAAGGTTTCATCTCTTCAAAATCTAGAGAGGCTCTAAAGTTGTTGGAAAAGAAAAAACAAGTGTTCTTGGAAGAGCAAGAGAATGAATGGTACCTTAAAATCATAACCATATAGCTTTCCATTGGTGATGAAAACACAAAATTCTTCCAGAATTGTACCAAAGGAAGAAAAATGAATAATACCATATTGAGTCTCTAGGGCCCACCTGGTGTGTAAGTCTCACACTTTGCAGGCCTTGTGGCCCTAGCCAAGGGTCACTTCGAAAAAATCTTTTGGGCCCCCGGTTGAGGCCTCTATTGTTGAAGTAACTAGTGTCTCTCAACTTTTTCCTAGGATGGTTGAGGAGGAGAGAAACAAGGCTATCATGGAATAAGTTTCTAACAATGAGCTAAAAACTTCTCTTCATAGATTCCAGAAAGACAAAAGCCTTGGCCCTGATGGTTGGGTAGTAAAATTCTTCCTGGAGTTGTATGGAATTATTGGAAAATATATTTTGATGGTAGCTGAAGAATCCAAAAAGGGAAAATTATATGTTGCTAATATTCAGCTCAAACTTCATCGCGCTTATCCCCAAGGTGGACCACCCCTCCTCCCTGGATGAATTTCTACCTATTTCTCTCTACAATATTATCTATATATTATGGGAAAACTCATTGCTCTCATAATCAAACCCATTCTTTCAAATTCAATATCCCAGAAAAAAATTGTATTTTCTGGATGGAAGGAAAATTCATGAAGTTATTTGTGTTTCCTTGGAACGCTTACAAGATTAGAAAAGATTGAATATAAAAGCAGATGTCATCGAAATTGATTTGTCAAAATCCTTTGATAGACACAATTAGATATATCTAAGGCTCTTAGTGACTCGTATTGGTTTAATTTCGGACTTCATTTCATGAGTGATGAGATGTATACGCACCACTTCTTTTTCATTTTTAATCAATAGCTTGGCCTCCCCCTTCTTTCATGCACAAACGAGCCTACGCTAAGGGTGCCCCCTTTACCCCCTCTTGTTTATCCTAGTTGCAGAAGGCCTAATTTTTCTATTAGTAGAGATACATGGTGATTTCCATTGCACACTTATTGCTCAAACTTGACCCTTACTCTCCTTCTCTTTATAGACAACATTCTCATATTTTGGGATGGATCCCCTAGAGAGGTGAGCCATTGTCAGAAACCCTCACTCTATATGGGAAAGCCTCTGGGATGAAAATAAACATCAATAAAGCCTCTATTTCCATGCAAAATACAGAACTTGATGAAATTTGTTATCTTCACGAGATTGTTCCCTTTGCTTCTAGATAGTTGGATGAAGGTTTGAAATATCTTGTTTTTTTCCTCAAGCATGACTACTACATCAAAGAAGACTAGTTGTGGCTCATTGCAAAATTTAAGAAAATACTAAATAATTGTTCGTTTCGATGGCTCTCTTGAGCAGGCAGGCTTGAATTCATTAAATTTGGCTTAGAAACCATCTTGGTTTACTAAATGTCCCTTGCATGGATCTCGAAAGGCATCTTTGAAAAAATTTAAACAACTTGTTTCAACATCCTTTGGTTTGGAAAACAAGATCAAGGTGCCATCCCTTGGGTTAGATGTGCCAAAGTTTCTATGCCAAAAATTTTGGGTGGATGGGGCCTAAAAAATATTTTATCTTTCTCAAAATATTTGGTTGCCAAGTGTGGATGGACACTTATATTATATCATAGTCTTTGGACATCTATCATTATACAAAAAATTATAGCCCCAAGTTCATTGGAGAACTAGACTAGGAGGGTCGACAAACGTCGTGTGAATATTTCCATGATCTAGAGGGCCATCCTTAACTCATTTGAGGTTATCAATAATGAATTGGCATGGAAAGTAAGTAAGGGGGACCGCGTGATATTATTCCTTGATCCTTGGCCTAGAAGTGGACACAGTCATATTCTCTGTCCCTCCTCTCATTGTCATCATGTGTGGAAAAGGTCTGTCCAAACTCTCCCACGTTACCAATCCAACCACTAGTATGACCTGGAACCAAGACTTTCTCTCAACGGACGATTTAGGCATTGAAAGGGATTTCAAGGATACATGGAATGGTTTCTTGAACTCTTTATGAACCAATCACATTAGGTTGAAATACATAGAAGATGAGTTAGTATGGAGCATTTCTCCTTTTGGTTTCTACACTCCCAAACTCAAATACATCTCTCTCATGGCTTCCAAAGGGGATTCTAATATAAAATGGTGGTGGAAAGTGTTTTGGAAGGTTAAATGCCTAGAAAAATCAAAACTCCTTATGTGATGAATGTTTGAAAATAAGGTCCCCACTTGGGACATTCTCCAAAAAAGATACCTGACTGGGCCTGGATGGTGCTCCCTCTGCAAAATTATGAAGAAATTTTCATTCACACCTTCATGAAATGTCCTTTCTACCAAGAAGTATGTCGGGTTTGTAAACTCGCAGCAGACCATCCAGGGGTATGGGTAGTAGAGGATATTGAGGGGGCTTGGAGGGGCTGGTTATCCAACCTGTCCTGTCGAGCCTTACGATCCCTACCTTTGATCATAAATTTGGAGGTTTAGTTGGCTCGGAATAAATCCATCTTCTAGGATAGTTTCTTCATTCTAGAACACATCATTTCAGACTGTCTTACTATCTTGGCCCACCTCCCAAAAGAAAAAAGGATAGCCCTTCCCCTAGACATCATTTCGTAAACCATTGGTCATTCCAAACCCTCAGCATTTTTTGAGGGCGCAACTAGTAACTTAGCGCAGAATTGTTGTGGTGGCTTCATTCTGCACCTTACAAATTCACACTCTTTCCAAGTTAAGATGGGATTTCATACAAAATCCAACAACAAGGTAGAAATTATTGCATGCAAAAATATGCTTCTCTTCGCTCTAGATAAGGGTTGCTCTCAACTCCAATTTTGTGGTGACTCCATGCTTATCGTCAATTGTCTAAATAAAACTCAAGTTTGCAAGAACATTATACTTTCTCCCATAGTAGAGGAAGCAATACAGCTCAAGAACTCTTTTAATTTTTTCTCTTGGTCTCATATTTACAAGGAAAGGAACATAGAAGCAGGTCATATTTCTAAATAGGCTTGCTAATGGACGAAGGGCGTTGAGAGATCTTAGAACTTCGTGAAGGAATTACCAGCTACACCTTATACCACAATTTATAAAGGGACATATTCATAGGGGCAACAAATACAAGAACCCCTGCAACAAAATCTCACTAGCTCACTCAACAGTTTTTTTGGTGACTTATTGTTTTATTTTTGGTCACCCATTGTCACACTTTCTCTTTTGCCTTCTTGCGGTTGTCTCAACCTTTTGTAACTATGTACAAATCCCTCAAGGCTGACACATAAATGTATTTTTGGTCAATCAGTTTTTTGGACATGTCACAGGCCTCAAATAGGTCTTTTATTCTTGAATGCATAGCTAAAGTGCATCTAAAAAATGTAATTTCATCATTTTAATGAATGCAACTACAGTGTTTTCCCTCTGGAAAAAAGAGAGGAATAATATGAAATAATTGAAATATACCTTTGTATTATGATAATCATCGTAAAGAAATAATGCTCACTTATATCTTAAGGTGGAGCAATTTTCATTAAGTACAACTCCAAATACAACAATACTCAACAAAACATTTCATTCCTTATAGATCTTTAAGTATAGCAATGCTCACTTATATCTTAAGATGGGATAATTTTTATTTAGCAGAACTCCAAATACACCAATACTCAACAAAACATTCCATATCTTCCTAGCTCTTTATATAAATTCTCAATAGCAAAACTTTTGCTACTTATAATCCCAACATTAGTAATTAACAACTATCTAATAAACTTATTTAATAAAGAAAAAAATTACTTTAAATTAGTTAAAAAAAACTTATTTTAAAAAAATGACTACATACCACATATATCAATTTGACTAAATCATAAATAAGTTAAATATATATTCATTCACTAAATCATAAATAAATTAAGTAAAAAGATAAAAATAAAACACTAATATACTACATCAGATTATTTTTTAAAATATATAGTAACTAATTAAATTTAAATATAATTTTCCTATAATTTAATTTTAAAAAATAGCCTAAATTAATAACTTTAAATAAACTTCTTGTGAAATTACTTTGCACAAGGATTTGTACATGAATTATGAATTTTGCTAGTATATTTCTAACTAACTTAAATATCTTAAATTTTTAAAAATGGAAAATGAAATAGAAACCAAATCTATACTAAAATAATGGTAAATCTCAAAACCTCATGTTGAAGTAATGTAATTGAAAAAATCATGAGGATTAGATCAATTGGTTTGTGTAGTATTTAGTCTCCACTAGGTTAGAGGTTCAAATCTCATGGGGAGGAGTTGAGGATGTGAGCCAATTTTGGGGGACTTAAACTATCCCAAGGGGAATCCAAGCTCGATTGAGCTTCACACACAATCCTAGTGATAGCATCCCACTAGTAGGCAGATCATTCTTCCATCCAACATTGGGGTTGGCCCTAGCCTAGGCTCAACCTAGTTTGAAAAATAAAAAGTAATGGAAATTTCAATTTAATCTTAACTCTTTAACTATCCAGCTTTTCAAATGATTCCATCCAATGTTGGGACTGGCCCTACCCTGGGCTCAACCTAGTTTGAAAAATAAAAAGTAATAGAAATTTCAATTTAATCTTAACTCTTTAACTATCCAGCTTTTTAAATGATCTGATTGATAGGAAAGCAAAATTGTGTTCTCATATTAACCAATAATGGGTTCATAGCACCCTTCCCATTTGGACATGATTAGATGGGTGGTTATTTATTGTGAAGTGGTATTTCACATTTTAGAAATTCATGAAATTTTTAAGTTTTTAGAATATTTAAATGAAGGATGACTTAAATTTTAATTGTTTTATTTTTTTAATTAAAAGTTTTTATTTATGTAAGAAAAATATAGATAGTAGTTGGTCTTGATTCTTCACTGATTTCTCATTAAGAAACAATCCTAGTGGAAGAATCAGTTCCCTTCAGTTCAATATATCAACAATTTTAAAATCCGTTGAAAGATAGGCAACATATGTTGCATAGGCATATAATAAACAATATCATGAACTAAAATATGGGCATTATTTCTAATGAAAACATAGAAAATTTCTAGTTCATATAAACCAATCTAAAACATACTGAGAACAAACATCAAATAGAGTGCAAAAACATAAAGATATTTAAGAAGAAAATGAGGTATCAACTTCAATTGGGTTTGGCTCAGACTAGTTGTGACCGTTAGGGCCTAGTCTTATAGAAGCTCTAGCTTCTGTGTGCATAAGGCTCTTGTTAATATCCTTCAACCACAACCATATGTTCTCTAGAACTAATAAAATATAATCTTTGGCATTGTTAATGTCCAACAAAACCTTTCCTATGAGAGCTTTCATCCTCTAGTAAAGATCAACAATATATGAATATAGATTCTGGTGCCTATGGGTATGGACCACGTTGGCAGCCACCATGATAGTTTGATAAATAGGCTTGCTCCCCAACCACGTCGTCCTCCAAGACCTAAAGCTCATCCTTTATGGACATTGGACTCTATCATTGTAAGCTCGAGCCAACGATTCTTCTCGCATGCAGGCTCTTGAACATTTAGGGGATCTCCTTCACCTCTTTAACATCAAGTGTGCCGGCACACCATTTCTATGACATACAAGGGTAGAAATGCTCTTTGGCAAGCATTACTAGGCGTGTGCCTTGAGGGAGGCTAGGTTCTAGTTCCAATGGTGAAACCTAGACCATATGTAGAAGAGAACAAGGTATAGATCCATGCAACAAACACTCAACAAAACTACCTGACTAGAGGGAATTTTTCCAAATTAAGCCTCAATAATATTTCTAGACCAAACTGAGACCCTGTGATAATGAGAAGGATATAGGAGTGCAGTGTCGGGAGGTCCCTCCAGATGATGAGAGTAATTGTGCATCGGTGGAATATCAATATGAAACATGTAACGATCAGAGAAAAATTTAATGGCTAATATTCGCAAGTGGGCTAATTTTCCATGTTTTTTCCAAAAAACAGATTTGCTGATTTCCATTTTTTCTAAAAATTATTCACCCAAATTTTATACTGTAAAATTATTTTACCTTTAAAATCGCCAAAATTTTATATAGAGACTACATAAAATTATTATACAGATTGCATATTATGGACTATTTATATTCGCCAAGGTTTCTAAACTTTAAAATAAATTTCTATCCTTAAAATTTTCCCTAGTAGTGATCCAACTCTAAATACAAACCATCGCAAGGAAAATTAAATTGAAGTGATAAACCATTATGGATATGAATGGGATGTGAAGTCACTTAACACATTGACTTCTTATAACAGGTGATGGTGGTACATCCACCTTATTCATTGAGTAAGGCATCATTGCACACACCACCATCCCTCATACCCTCTTCCTTATTCAACCCACACAAGAAAATTAAAATTATTGTTAATACTTTACGAAAATATATTTAATATAAATTTATAATTATATTAATTATTATTATTATTATTTTTAAACCAAAATGAGAATTTTGTATTTATATGCAAGTTTACACTTAGATTACAGCAAATACATCAAGTATTAGATAGTGATACCTTTAAAAAAAATCATGAGCCCTCTTATCGAAGAAAACTACAATTTTTTCTAGAGGGACTCCAAACTAGATAACAAAAAATGGGATTTTCTAGGTATATAACTTACAAAAGTGACCCACCAAAGAACAAAATTTACATGTCATATTATTATTGATTGATAATGCAATCATTCATCATTGCGTAATGCCAATATCCATTTATCTCTACGGAATATGAGAGATTTTAATTCATACATTGATTTTTCGATCTCCCAATGTTAATTTACACCCTTCATTAGCAAATAAGTATACATATTTATCAAGATCACAAAGAACATGGAAATATGCTATTGAAGAGAACCCTTATGTTGTTTTCCTACTTCTTTTAATAAGACTTTCTAATGTTTTGTCCCTCGAAGAGGAGCCCTTCACAAATGTTGAATAAGAAGGAGGGAGTCTCCCAAAACAGTAAGAGAAGCTACCTAATTTTTTTGGCTAATTAAATCCCCTAGTAGATAGCATAAGCTAAGCTTGGTTGTTTGTCATGCATTCTAAACCCCATGTATACTCTGCAACTTTAACTTCCTTGGGGCCATTAAGCACCCCTCCCCTCCTGCCACCCCCAAATTCTTTTTTGAAGCCCCATCAAAATTGAGAATCAATCCTTCTTGCTTCCACTTCCAAAATCTTAATTTTGCATCTATCAACCTTAGCTTCCAAACTGCCTAGAACTTCTACCAGTCCATTCCACAAATAGAGGTGGTCTATCCAAATTACCAAATTTTGAACAACATCACCTTTCAAGTATATCAAATCCCTGCTAAGAGGAGTCATTAGAAAAATTTAAAGCCTCAAACTCAGGGCATAGAACAAAAGCTTTTGTGGTTTTGAAGTGTGGCAAAATTTCTAAATTATTCAAGATTGCATTGTTTTTGGCTATTGGAGTAAAAAAAAATTGGAAGTGCTTCCCAATAATTTTTAAAAAGGGATTTTTGAGAGATACTCCCAACATAATTTTTTGACCATGATCTAAGATACTCCTAAAGGGAATTTGGCCATTTTAAATGGTTTGAAAGTGGAGCATACACATCGAACTAGAATGCTTTTGTATATGAACACTCTAGAAAAATACATTGGATAGATTCATCTTGCTACTAGCAAAGTGAACACCTAGAAGGACATTGAATGTCCCTCTTTCTCAAATTCTCAGTATCAATTTTTTTTTATGCAAAAGAAGCCAGCAAAAGGAATTTACCTTTGGATTGTCATTGACTCTCCATATCTTCATCCAAGTACTCGATCTAAGGGGAGCTCCTTGAGGGAAGAGAAAGTATGTGTAACCTTCCTTCACTGAGTACAAAGAATGCTTCCATCGAAGTTGATTGCCTCCTCTACATGCCATGGAGCACAATCAACTAGACTGTCTTGAAGTTTGTAAGTTGAATGTTGTAAGTTCACAAGTACTCCTCTAAGGTTCCAACCTATCCAATTACATTCATTGTACCAATATGAAATGTCTGCAAGTGTTTATTTTCCTTTAGCACAGAAGAATTCCCTCAAAGGTAGCAACTCATAATTATATTCCAATGGTTTCTTATCCATTATTTTATGCCTCCATAAACCAATATTTCTTCCATTTCTAGGTTTCCAAAAGGCATTTGAGTTTATCACAGGGGCTGCCAAAGTGAGTAGTTTCCAAACCATGGAATCTCCTTTGGGGGCTTGAATTGACTCTAAGCATCAAAGTCATTATGTCTAAAGATATTTTGCCTTAAGAACAGTCTTTCACCAATCTTCTTCCCGGTTGATAAACCTCCATACTATTTTTGCTCCTATTGCTATGTTCATAAGCATAGGGTCTCTAATGCTAAGGCCCCCATGCATTTTTGGTTACTTGATTGTTTCCCATTTTATCAAATGAATTTTTTTTGTGATGGAACACCCCCCTTCCCAAAGCAGCTTGCGTATTTCCTTAGCCATCACAAAGAGAACGCTTTGTGGGGCAAGGGTGGTAGTGAATTGGCATAAAGGGAGAGTAGAAAGAATTGCTTTGATTTGAGCCAGCGGACTCCCCAAGCATCAAATTTCATTTTAAATTTAGTGACAACTCAATCTCATACTTGCAAAGACTTCAAACAAATAGGAATCCCTAAATATTTAAAGTATTTCTAAGATTCCATGAGGTAGAAACCCATAATACTTCCTATTTGTCTCTACTAAGAAGAAGAAACATTCTAAAAATAAATCTTTAAAATTATCAGGAATCCCTAAATATTTAAAGTATTTCCAAGATTCCACGAGGTAGAAACCCATAATACTTCCTATTTGTCTTTGCTGAGAAAAAGAAACATTCTAAATCTTTAGAATTATAATTAATATGATGATGGTGGTGGTGGTGGTGGTTAACGTCGACTGAGACCAAATTGGTCTATCGGACCTATAATTTTCTTAGTTTTTAATTGCCTAGCTCCTCGTCTTTCTTGGCGAAATTGGTGTTGTAGCTTTCTTTTTTTTCTCTACGGTCTTCCAAATTCCTTTATCTTGCATCTCCTCCATCTCATCTGGTTCTTGGGACATTGGTGTCTTAGCTTCGCGATCTATTGTGTTCATCCTTTTGAAGAGAGTCGAAGAAGAAGTTTGGTCTAGGAGATCTGCTTTGCTATTAAATGAAGATTTATTTTGTGCAGTATTCGAATCCTCATAATTGTTGATGCTTGAGGGGTTGTCGAGTTGGGCAGGGCTTTCCCCCTGCTTGTTTTGAGAGTTGTTTCTTTCTTGCTCGATTTCTTGTGATTCAGAGTTTTCTCGAGAGTATTCTTCTTTGATGACAGTGTAGTGTTCTTTTTGTGCTCCTTCCCACCATGTAGATATATGGTGATTTTTTCTAGCAATTTTTTGGGAGGCTTTTGGGCAATTTTTGGCTAGATGACCTGTCGCAAAGCAGGATCGACATCTGTCCCAAAGCAGGATCGACATCTGAAGAGGACACTTTCATAATCGAGTTTTTGGTTCCACACATAGTCTTTACTTGTTAGGTTTATTTCAGTTGGGAATCCGGCTCTGAAGTCCATTTCCACACAAATGCGTGCATAGGTGGTTCTAGCATATTCCTCTGTTTCTGGGCATCTACAGTAAAATTTCCCAATTGCATTTCCAATGGCTTTTAGTGAGGATAAATTCCAGAGATGCAAGGGTAGGTTTGGCAATCTCACCCAAACTGGTGTTGAAGCTATGACTGTTGTTGAGGGATCGAATGATGGGTTCCATGGATGAATAGGCCTCAGTTTTCCCAAAACCAAGGGCCAGAATCTAGAATGCATTGTCTGCTTTCAAGGTTTTCAAAATCTACTATAAAGAAACCCCTAGCACAGGGGTAGATATTAATTGCATTAGAAATGACAGGCTTCCATACCTCCGAGATCCAACAGTGGAGAGCTGTCAGCCGCGGCCAAAAACCATTGAACCGGCAGATTAGGGCACTTTCAGAAAACTTCAGAGCCTCATCGAGTGAGGCCTGGACCACCTAGAAAGTGGGAGCTGGGGCTTCACTGACGATACGGGTAGGAGCTTGCCCCCCAGAAGCAGACGAAACTAAGCCATCAGCTATTTTCGCGAAGCTGAGAGCCATCTGGAGCAGTAGATACCTAACCGCGCAAGATCCGAAGATCCGAAGACCGCAGAAGCTAGAAGATCTGGCAGAAGACAAATGATCCGAGGACCGCAGAAGATCAGAAGATCCGAAGACCACAGAAGCTAGACCATTGAAGACCGCAAAAGATCAGAAGATCCGAAGACCACAAAGGCTAGAAGATTCTGACAGTTGAGATACTAAATTTCATTCGAAGACCGCAGAAGCTAGACCATTGAAGACCCAAAGCCCGGGAAGCCCTATCAGAATTATGGTCGGAATTTAGAATGTAACAAAAAGGATGCCACAGCCGCCGATCACAGAAAATAATTTTATGCCCGATCGCTTCCACAAAGGATCGACCATAGGCATGTTTGTTGTTCTATTGGCATCCAATGCGGGATAGCTATCGTAAGATCTGAAGATCCGAAGACCGCAGAAGCTAGAAGATCCAGCAAAAGGTCAAATGATCCGAAGACAAGTCAGTTAACGCCGACAGTTTACGCAAAAAATCAAAAAAATATATATATATAATATATATAATAATATATATATATATATATATATATATATATATATATATATATATTAACTAATTAATTAAATATTTTTATTAATAACTTATTTGGAATAAATATTCAACCAATTAAATTAATTTTAAGGACTCCTACTCCATATTATTATAAGTTTAACCTCTATTTTGTCGATAAGTAATAATTTGATTGATTAAGAGGAAAGCAAGTTCAAACTTTGCATCACATGTTTATCAAACATGATTTTGTCCAAAGAGTATGTGCCGTAATTATATCAAGATGTTTTGCATCTTAGCTGATCTACACATTATTGGTATAGGTCACTTATTGTATACGAGTTAGTGGTAATTAATTGATTTGGGTTTGAATTTATTTGAAATTGCTAATTTTGTTGAGAGAAGAGACGTTTTATAATTTAGTTAGGATGGGTTTTATAATTTAGTTAAGATGGGAGAGATGTATTATAATGTTAGGTTATATTAAAAAAAATGTTTATACTAAAAATTAAAAATTAAGTATTAATAACCGGTATTAATAATTTATTTTAATTTTAGATTTATTGAATTTTGAAAGGGATTAAATTTTTGAAGATGCAAATATTTTTTTGAGTGAAAAATTAGAGGAGAGAATTGCATCCAGAGAAATTTGATTTAGCTCAATTCTTGGTAGATCCATAGTTAAGATAGACTTATGCTAGTTTTAAGCAACATACTAAATAAAAAGTTTTACTCATATAAGATTTTTCTTCACTTGTTTTATATAATATATACATAGCTGACATTAAAATGTTTTTTTATGTGATTCATATTTTTCACATTAAAATGTTAATACAAGTGTCCTCATATTGGGAAGTATAAAACATATATCCATAGAATAATCTCTTTTTCTCCACATTAAATTATTTTTGTTATTAATATTTTTAAAATGCTACATGTTCTCTCTCTTAAAATGTTACACGTCAATTCCATATTAAACATTGAAGGAATTACAATTTTGTCTTATACTTAATGTTAATGTTAAAATCACCCGGATGCGGGTGAAATAAATGAAATCCAATGTTCTTAATGACGGGCGGACGAGCATGGTACTGCTAGCTGCAGACCAACGCGGCTACCTAGGAGTTTATCTGGCGCAAGATGGATAATCTTAAACGAGGGAGATTTGGCATGATTTCTGAATTAATGGCTCACTCCGTCCAAGTTGAAGCTCTAGTTGTTATCACCATGGTGCTCTGGGATATCCTTCCCACTGTTAGCATTCTGCCTTCATGTCTCAGGCTCTGGCTGGCTGAGGGTCTTTGTGGCAGGTCAATGTTTGCAAACAGAGGTAAGCTATATGTTTGCAACCCGCCTTCTTGTCTCAAGCTTTGGTTAGCTGTGTGTCTTTGTGGCAGGTTAGTCTCCACAATCAGTGGTAAGCTTTCAGTTGCCCTTGATGTTAGAATTGTGCTGCCCTCCCCACACTCTCAGGCCTATTTTCTGCACTTGAAGTGGTTTCCCATGCTGCTTTATTGTTCTCACGACACAGCCTCCAGTTTTACTATGCCTCCCCCTCATCATGGTACGCCATCATATGAGGAGTCGCTTCGGGGGGAGCCGAGGTGGCCAAGGGCGTTCGCAGGCTGCCCGTTCTGTGGATCCTACCCCGCCTCCTGTTAATATGCCCTCTTCTCTAGTGGACTTGCCTCCTCTTAGCCCTACTCGCGGGTTGATTCCGCACAATGCATTTCAGACCACTCACTTCAAGTTTCAGAGCAATCTTAATAGGCCTATTATCACAGCCAATATCATTATTATCTTCTCTGAAGAAGAAATTCCACCTCAATCTATGGTGCACATGGCGTCTGAGCCTTCTCAGGGCGGTTTCAGAGAGGCGGGCAGTCAAAGCAGTGAGCAGTTTATGGCAGAGGGAAGCTTGGAGAATCGGAAGGGGGAGATGCATGACAAGGGCGGTGCTCCCAGCGTCACTCAGCCTCCAAAAGCCTTTGTCTTGGTGAACAGGGAAGGTAATTCCAATGCTACTCATCCCTTGTTGGTGCACCCAGGTGGCGAAAATGCAGGAAACGAGGATATGTGTGTTGGAAATGCGTCCCTGGTGGTGGAGGAGCCTCCGAGTGAGGACGTGGAAATATAAGGCCACCTGGGCCCGCCCAGACATTTTCGGTTCTGTCGATGACTCGTATGGTCAAGTTCAGGCGATTTTGGTTGCAGTTCTGGTTAGGCATCTACAGCCAGTCGATTTTGTTCTCCTTCCGGGAGAGCGGCAGTATAAAGGTCTTCTGGGTTGTTGGCCAATGTCTTTGTCTTGCTTTCTGGTCTTGTTTTCTAGCTAGGTGGTTATACCGCCTTATCCTTATGTTATTTTGGTTAATCTCTCGTTTCTACATCTGCTCTCTTGCTTACTGTAACCGGTTCTCCCTTACCTGGGATAGTTTTGCTGCGTTGAGTGTTCTCGATTGATGTTGCCCGAGGCCTCACCCTTTGTAATATATATATATATATATATATATATAATATATATATATATATCTTTTTCTTTTTCTTTTTCTTTTTTTTTCTTTTTTTTTTCTTTTTTTTTTTTTTTTTTTTTTTCTTTTTTTTTTTTCAGTTAATATAATTAGTCTTTGCCGAGAAAAACAAAAATGTTAATGTTAAAATCTTTTACCAAACATGTATGTTGGAATATTTATTTTATAGCTCACATTAAATCTTTTTTTTGTTATTAAATTTTTTTAAATGTTATATATCAACTCCATATTAAAAATAAATAAATTACACCTTCCTTATAATAAAAAGTCAAAATGTGAAGAAATTTTCAATTTAAGTTATTTTATTTTTAGTTAGTATAAAAAAAATTATTTAATATGGTATTGAAATATTTTTTATGGCTAATACATATATATAACTAACTAAACATAGAATGAATTAAACATCATGTAATATCAATAATATTATTTTTATATGTGATTTCTCAATTCCATATTAAATAGTGAAGAAATTACATCTCTCTTACTAAAAAGTAATTTTGTTTTGTTTACTTTTAATTACTTTATCTCTATAAAGTTGATGTAAAATTAGGGTGGAAATTAAAGGAATTTATTTATGGCAAACATTAATTATTTTTAAATGTAACACACATAGTGGGTTGTATGGCCGAAACAACAAAAAAATCTTTCAATATTGAATATAAATATTAATAACAAAATTTTTTAATATAAAACATAAATATTAATAACAAAAAATAAATCTTTTAGTATCAAATATAATATTAATAATAATAACAAAAGAGCCTTTTCAGTATCAGCCATAAATAAACTACTTCAATGTCTATTGTAAAAAAACACATTGATTTTAAATATAGAGAAATAAAGTAATTGATAGTATAAAAGAAATAATTTTTGTCCTTAACTATTTTTTACTTTTTAACAGGAGGTAGATGTGTAACTCTTTCACTATTTGATATAGAATTTAATCTTGAGATGTAAAATAATATTGATAATACAAAACATTACAAAAAGATGTGAAATTCTTTCCATGTACAACATAAATTACAAAAATATATTTCAATGTCAATTATAAATAAAACATTTCAATTCTCATATTAAACCAGTGTTGTATCTAGTATAGCCCATGTCAATATTTTGAATATAAAAATGTTCAAATACATATTAATAATTTGAAGATATTATTAAATTTATTATAAAATATAATTATTAAAAACAATTATAGTAAAAATATATATGTTTTTATTTTCAAAATCAAGGTATATAATATTTGTTTAGCAAATCTTTTTGAAAAAAATATGGTTTTGGAAAAAAATAAAAAATGTAATTAAATTGAAAATAGAAATATTGTAAACTTAATATCCACGGGAGAAATTGCGGAGCAATAGCTTTTACCTCTCGACCTCGGCCCTCCCCTGTAAATGGACAGAGCATGCGGGACTTTATTTCTTGCTTTGGGCATTTCTTATTTTTTCTCACTTCGAATATATCCCCCTGATTAAAAAGATAAAGCTTTACTTAAAATGGTTTAGACCATGAATTTAGGATTTCTCTCGTCTTGTAGTTATTGGAGTTACAAAATGGACAGATTGCATAGATATCAAAGTTTTTTCTAATTAATTATTTACAAATTATTTTTTAATTATAATAAAATATGCCTTATTTATTTTTAAAGTTTAATATTATTATTTTGGTTAAGTCAAGGTAAACTAAAAATAGTGAAAGTGTAAATTGATTTTTAGAATCCTGTCTTTATAAGAACTAATAACATAATTTTACATAACTTTTATATAATATATAAAGATTTGATATCAATTATAAATAAAATAAATTCAATTTCCATATTAAATAGCATAATCTTATATCAACTTAATATATAAAAGTAAATAAAATTATATATATATATATAATATCTCCTCAAGAATAAAACATCTAAAACCTCAAGATACATAGGTTATATCACAATTGTTGTGAGGTGTGGGTCTTCAAGGGAGCTTTGCGTAGGTTGGTCATGGTGAAAAGGGGCAATGCTTCTTGCAAGTTAGGATCTTTTGAAAGTGGTTAATCCAATGGTTTTCTCATGACTCTCCCCAACCCCACAACCTTCCTTTCTTATTATTGTTTAATGTCTCAATTTCTTCGAACCTGTCATAGTCATGAGGTTTTACCACTGACTATTACAGTAGGGTAAAGGCATTTTTACAGGTGGCTCTTTTGCCTTGTAAGTTTACCTGACCTGGCAATCACTTGTCCCCTCACCATGAGGGATGAGGAACTCCTCGACTATGAGCGGTACATGTCAAACGAGCAAGCCATATGGACCCAATCACCTAAGCTAGATCATGAGGTGCATGGAGGGAAGGCTCTTTACTTGACTAGGGAAGCTAAGTCTATCCCTTCTTGTTCCTTAGATCCATGAAGTTTGGGGCTTCCTACACCTAGTAGCAAGGTGTATTCCTTAAGTGTTACTCTCTCTCTCTTGCTAGGGTTTTGGGTGGTGAGGAATGTCTTGTCAAAGTCGTAAGTTTCCAAGGGTTAAACAACCAACCCCATGGTGCTTAGGACTCTCCGCTCAGTCTATGGTTAATTTACAATATTATGAACCTTAGGATCTAGGGTTTGGACCACAAATTTATGTGGTAACCATCTATATTTCAAAGGGTCGGGGTTTTAGTGAGGGTTTCCTTTTCCTCAAGGTTACCACATCCTTTACTCTTCCCCATATCTTCCCAGATCTTCCCTTGACATGTTGCTTCTTGAGGGATATGGTGTCTCAGGCAGAGGACCGAAGATTATTCAATGATGGTCCTAAAGTGCAGCATGTTGGGATGGATGGTATATCTCTACTAGAAGGTGGTCAATCCAAAAAGGAAAAAGTGTGTAGTCTAGGGCAAAAGGAAGAAAAAGCATTTTATTAAAAAGACTGAAGACGTGAAGATGTCTTTGTCCCTAAGAGAAGTTATTGCTATACAATAAGTGGAGGTTTTTAGCTGGATGTCGCTAGTTGGAAGGATTTGAGGATGAAAATTTAACTTTCCTTTTCTCACTGAAGTGAATGAAGACCGCAATGCGCCCTCAGTTAAAAATCCCTCTCACTATTAAGATTCTAGCCAAAGCATGGGTGCATCTAATTTTACAAGTTGAAGAGAATGTCACACATGTCACTGGTAGGGTTTCGAAAATTCACTCTTCACCTATTGCCTTCAAACCTTAGATCCCTATATTCAATGTTAGGCACAAGATAACTGAAATTGTTCCTCTACGGTTTAGAATTCCAGGTATCCCTGCTCATTTGTGGCACAAACTCATTTTTTGTGACATTGGAAATCTTTTGGGGGTTTACTTGGAGCACGACTCCTCTTTTCTCATCTTTGATGATATGTACATGGCATGAATCCTAATCAGTGTGGATCTTTGTGGTAGGCTTCCTGGTGCAATTAATATGGGTCCTGAGGCCACTCCCTTGGAGTTGGACTATGAATTATTCCCTTACAATTATAGGAGGTGCCATAAACATGGGAACCTTACAAAATAATATTTTGTGCTCCCCATGCACAAGAAGGAAAACAAAACAAAAGTTTCAGCTTTGGTCAGTGGAAACAAGTAGGGGGTCCAACCATAGGAGCCAATAGTTCTTACATCTAGTTTTAACTGACATTGATTCGGTGGATCAAAATAGTGCTCAAAATTCAAAGTGTGTGACAGAGCTCTAAACCTGAACAAATGGTTTCACTCAAAACTGATACCTTATGCTCCTGATATCGCGTTCTGATCGAATTGGCAAACAGCTAAAATTTTTGGAATTTGCATTGCATGAATGCCCTATTAGCAGTCCATATGCTAACTGAGCCATGACTTGGTAGTTTGATTGGGTCCTCCATCGGCCAATGGTTGGTCGACACTTAGCACAGTGTGGTTGGTTCGATTTGGTGAGTTTTTTATTGGTTCATAGTTTGGTGTGGTGGCCCAATGAGGGAGAGCCATGTGGGCCAATCATTGGCTACCACGTGGCCTCCTCATGGCCAACCAAAATTTTGTATGAGGTTGAACTACCTCCGCGGGATTCGAACGGGCAACCTACAGTTTACAAGTCAAGCTCATCACCATCAGGCCACGGTTGTTACTTGTTAAACCATAGCACAAAAACCTTATTTAAATTTTATGTAATGCGCCAATGAGGGAGGGGGATGGGCTAAGCCCTAGCCCCTGTCCACCCCAGTGCCACGAGACTGCAGGCAGGGGGCCAAGGGCTAAGCCTTAGCCCGGCCCATGGCCATAGCCCACAAGCCATACCAAACCGACGAACCAACGTTGAACCGCAACAGGAGTTAAGAGGGGCTAGCCCCAAGGTACATGGTGCCTCATGTGACTACGAGTGTGGAAATGGAGAGGGGCCAACCCATGGTCACTAGCACAGCATAAAACCAAGAGCATGTGTCAGAGCTGGGGGCTAGACAAAGCCCAGAATCTTCAGCCCCCTATGTGGTCTTATGGCTTCCATATGACCAGAAAAATCGAAATGTAGGCCAAGTTAGCAGGTTGTTTCCACATTTGGGGTGCTTAAGCTAGGTTTAGGCCGAATTGGAGGATGGTTAACTGGAGAATTTGGGAGAAACTGAAAACAATCATAATTTACTCACTTTTTGGCCAAATGAGGTGCAGAAAGAACCAAAATGGGGGTTTTTTAAAGTGTTGGATCCATTGGAGACACAGGTTTCGTTGTTAGATCTTTATAAAGCATGTAAACACACTTTTGAGCATTTTTAATGAAAGAGGCCCTACATTGGAAGTTGGACCAAGAGATGTAGCCCAGGAGAGGGGTGAACTCCTTTATCATGCTTTGTGTTATGTGTTTCATATATGCTTATTTGTCTATGTTTGGCTGTAAAATTTGGTTAAATTTTACTTGTTTATGTGTTTAGTAAACTAATCCTCTACCCAAAACACATATAAATTTAACTTGCAAATTGTTAAAAATCTTCAAGTTTACACATTCAGATCATTTTGGTATCGGAGCACAAGGTTTTTGTGAAGATTTGATTTGTTTGCAAGTGTTTTCCCCATGCTTACAAGGTTCAAGCTCAAAAGAGGAGAAGGAGAACTTGTGGAGCCAAGATCTCAAATTGTTTCAAGGAGAATAAACACACCTCAAGCTTCAAAAGTCATGGAACATGAAGAAGGTCCTGAAGAGATGTTTGAAGATGAGAAAACTTTGAGAAAAGCATTCTTTGAGATGTCTAAGATGGTTAAGGTTTTGTATGAGGAGAGGAATTCCAGACTGTATGGAGAGAGCTCAAAGCCTCCAAATGGATATGGAGGGAAAGGAGACAAGCCTCCAAAAGGGAATGGAGGGAATGGTGACAAACCACCACCTTCACCTCCATCATCATCCCCATCCTCATATTCATCATCATCTTCAACTTCTTCTACCCTTTCACAAACACATCCAAATTCCCGAAGGGGTCATGGTAAAACTCCTTTGCTTAAGCTTGATATTAAGTTTGAATTTCCTATGTACAATGGAGAGGTAAATGCAGAGAGATAAGATAATTGGATTCGTCAGATTGAAGTGTATTGCAACATACAAAGAATCAAAGATGATGAAACCAAGATTCAGCGTGCTTCTCTTAGATTGGAAGGTGCAACACTAATTTGGTGGGAAGCCAAAACTCAAGAGGACATGAAGAAAGATGGTAAATTTTTATCCTTTTGGAATGATTTTGTCATTGCAATAAGAAGGCAGTTTTATCCATTAGCATACAAGCAAAAAGCTAATATGGATTGGCAAAACTGTAGGCAAGCTAAAGGGAAAAATGTGCAATCTTATACTCGAGAATTTAGGAAAAGAGCTTTGATTTTGAGCATAGATTTGTCCTCACAAGATAATTTGCTAAAATACATTGGAGGATTTCATATTTATTTGAGACATACCATTCTCGTGTTTAACCCTACAAAACTAGATGAAGTTTGTGTCCAGACAACTCATTTAGAGGCAAGAGGGAAAATTGTTTCTCGAGAAACTAGTGAAAGCTCCTTTGAGTCTTGAGAAAAAGGAAAGGGTAAGTTCAAAGGAAAAGGGGATAATAATGTTGCCATCAAGATGGAGAAAGAAAAACTTACATGTAAACATTGTTCCAAAGAAGGCCATGATGAAGATCACTGCTGGAAACTTCATTCAGAAATGAGACCCAAAAAGTTTAAAAACAAAGAGAAAGAGAAGACAGATGCAACTACACAACAAGATTTAGGTTCTGATTCTGGAGATGAAACAAAGATCACAGCCATGGGTTTGAAATGTAAGGACATTGCAATACTAGTTCTTCAAATTGTCTCAATGAAACTCAAGATGACAAAACAAGAATAGAGTTTTCCATATTAGGTTCATTTCAAAACATACCAAGATAGATACATTGTTTGATAGTGGTTCACAAGAAAATCTTATCTCAGAAGACATTGTCAAGAATTTGAATTTAGAAACCATTCCTCATCCTAAACCTTATCCTCTAGGTTGGATATGTGACAATGCAAAATTGCATGTGACAAAAAGATGTAAAGTGAAATTTGCAATCACTGCAAACTTTTGAGATGAGGTAGAGCTTGATGTATTCCAATTGGTATATGTAGTATTGTTTTAGGAATCCAATATCTATATGATAGGAGAGTTATTTTTCATCGCTATGAGAACAAATATCATTTGTTCAAGAATGGGATTGAGTAAATTGTTAGAGCACATAGCAAGAAGTTGAATTCATCTCTTGTAAATGTGAGACAAATGAAGAGGATTGTTAATGCTAGTCAGAACTTTGCATTGTTAATGATCAAATATAAAGATGTTTAAGAATCTAAAGCCTTTCAAGGATATGAATCAAGTTTGAAATATGATTTCATTGATGTTTCTAATTCATGTGATAAGATGTTTCAAGATTATAACAAGTTGCCTCCTAAAAGAGGTAAACAAAATGAAGTGAATTTGCAGCAAGATGCATCATTGTTGAATATTGGTGTGAACAAGATGCCAGTGTTAAAGCATGAAGAAGTCAAAGAGAAAATGAAAAAGCAATTTGACAAAGAGGAAATTGATCCCAAAACATATTCTTGTGGGTTTCATAATGTTTTGGCTTTGAAGAAGGATAGTGCATGGTGATAGCGACCACATTTGGTAAAGAGTCAAGCCAAGTGCAAGGCTAGACATGTTAAGCATCGTCATGATGACAATGTTCAACTTGAAATTTTTTAAGTTACCATTTATTGAAGACAGAGGAGGGAATGCTCATATTCCTTCAAGGGAAGTTTTTTGTTCTGCATATCTTAGAAAATTGCGGCAAGATTTCATCTTTGACAGAAATTACAGGACTCCAAAATCATGGAAAGTGATGTACTTTCATTGAAAAGCTCAAAGCGACAAATTCTAGCAAAGTTAAGTGGATTGAGACTAAAAGGGTGAGGGAGTTGTACTCTCATCTATTTTTTGACTGATAAAGAGCTTTTGAAGGTCGAAAAATCTTCCAATGTGGAGGAGTGATCGAGTGGATCAAAATAGTGCTCAAAATTCAAAGTGCATGACAGAGATTGAAACCTGAATCAATGGATGGATCTCGGTGATCTAAATCCAACACAATTCATTTCACTCAAAATTGATATCATATGCTCTTGATATCGCATTCTAATTGAATTCGCAAACATCTAAAATTTTTGGATTTTGGGTTGCAGGGATGCCCAGTTAGCAGTCTATACGATGACAGGGCCATGAATTGGTAGGTTGACTGGGTCCTCCATCGGCCAATGGTTGGTTTACATTTGGCACAATGTGGTTAGTTTGATTTGGTGAATTTTTATTAGTTCAGAGTTTGGTGTGGTGGCCTAATGAGGGAGAGCCACGTGGGCCAATCAGTGGCTGCCTGGTCTCCTCGTGGCCAACCAAAATTTTGAATGAGGCCAAACTGCCTCCGCAGGATTTGAACAGGAAACCTCCAATTTACAAATCAACTGCATCACCACTAGGCCATGGTTGTTACTTGTTAAACCATAACACCGAAACCTTATTTAAATTTTATGTAATGCACCAATGGGGGAGGAGGTCGGGCTAAGCCCTAACCCCTGGCCACTTCAGTGCCACAGGACCGCAGGCGGGGGGCCAAGGGCTAGGCCTTAGCCCAACCCACGGCCACAGCCCACGACCCATACGAAATCAACGGAACCAGCGCTAAACTGCAATGGGAGTTAAGAGGGTCCAACCCATAGGGTATCAACCCCAAGGACAATGGTGCCTCATGTGACTGTAAGAGTGGATATGGAGAGGGGCCATCCCACGAGGAGGTCGCCCAAGATCACCAATGTAGCATAAAAACAAGGGCGCACGCCAAAGTTGGGGGCTAGATAAATCCTGAAACCTTTGTCCCCCCTATGCAGTCTTATGGCTGCCATGTGACCAGAAAAATCAAAATTTGGGGCTTATTGGCATATTTAACCATCCTACAAATTCGCCCACAGAGAGGGAATGTAGGTTAGGTTTGCGCGTGGTTTCCACGTTTCGGGTGCTCAAGTGAGGTTTAGGCAGAATTTGAGGATGGTTAACTGGAGAATTTGGGAGAAACTGAAAACAAACATAATTTACTCAAATTTTGGCCAAATGAGGTGGAGAAAGAACCAAAATGGGGGTTTTTGACGGTGTTGGATCCATTAGAGACATAAGTTCTACTTTTAGAGCTTTGTAAATCATGTAAACACACTTTTGATCATTTTTAATGAAAGAGGCCCTGCATTGGAAGTTGGACTAGGAGATGTAGTCCAGGATATGGGTGAACTCCTTTATCATGCTTTGTGTTATGTGTTTCGGATATGCTTATTTGTCTTTGTTTGGCTGTAAAATTTGGTTAAAATTTACTTGTTTATGTGTTTAGTAAACTAATCCTCTACCCAAAACACCTAAATTTAACTTGCAAATTGTTAAAAATATTCAAGTTTACACATTCAGATCACACATGAACATGACAAAGATGATTAAGCATCTTGACAGGTGATAGTGGGTTTTACGCTAGATGCCTAGCCTTCAGTTCATGCAACTTTAGGTTGCAAAGGTACCTCGTCCATTCCACGACCTTCCTTCTCAAATTATATTATCAATTATGTTTATTTATCTTCTTCTCAATCTCAGTCGTTAGTTCCTATGGTATTTTAGGGCTCCTATGTAGTCATTTCTTGTGACCCTTCTCATATTTCCTATACCTTTCTTGTTCCAACTATCTACCCTTTCCCAAATGCTCTAGGTGACGTTTCCTCTCCATCATCCTCTTGTGTTTTTACCCCATTTGATATCCATGAGTCTAATATTGTCATGAATACTCTCAGTTCTCAACAAGTGGTCCCACCAAAGGGTATTATTATTTGGGGCTCAAGACAACTTTCATTGTCCCCTATGGAAGGTCGAATTTGAGGAATGAAATAATTCCTTTCCAAATCCAAGTAGAAATCTTGTGTATATCTTTCTACCGTAAAACAATTGTTTATCAAAGGGGTCCTTAGAGTTATCCATCCTCTATGGGGTCACCTAAATGAAAATTATATCCTTTAATTCTTGGGGTATCACTTGTCCCCCTAAAAAACAAGCTTTGAAGATACTTGTCAATGCAAATGAACTAGTTCATCTTTCCTCAAGAAATTCTTGGCAGTAGTATTCAGATAACCTTATGTCTTGAAACCCTTCTAAAGGGTTGGAATTTCTCAATCATGGATGTCTTTGGCCAATCGAGGAGGGGGGCGGGGCTTGAGGAGGGTGGGGCTTGAGGTGGGCTGTAAACCTCATCAAATTCAAGTTTCAAATATCTAGAGTATGGAGTCTACAATGGGGATTGAGGTCTCTTCTCTGGTTCTGGGTCAAGCTCTTGCATTGATTAACTTCTATGGCCCAATCCAAAATCACATAGACTTCTAGGAGATTCTCCTTAATAGATCTATCCTTCAATCAAATAATATTATCATTGGTGGGGATATGAATTTCCATTTGGGTCCTTCTGAATCTTAGGGCCCTTAGGCTAGGCTAGATCCATTAGTGGATTTCTTCATGATTAAGCTTGTTCATAGTATGTTGGTGGATGTGGAACCAGTTAAAATATCTCCTACCTGGAGGAACCATCATTCTGGAGAAAATCAAGTACAAAGAGTATTGATAGATTCATCCTTTCTAAAGGTAATTTATATTCTCTTCCGATTATCAAACAATGGATTAGTGAGGGAGGAATATCTAATCACTTCCCCATCTTATTGGACATAAAATGGGCCCCCAAGAAACTAGCCAACGCTTTTAAGATTAACTTGGCATGGTTAAGCGAGAAGGAGTTATTAACTCTAATAAAGTCCCATTGGATCCCATATTATCCCCTCTCAAATGCATTAGCAGCAGCCCAATTCGAAGCTAATTTAAAAGTGATCAAACAAAAGACAATGGAATGGGAAAAAAGGAAGAAATTGTTGGATCTCTAGGAGCTAGCGGAGTTCGAAAGGCAGCTTCAAATTTTTTCGAACTCAAAAGCGGAAGGATTTTCTTCTCAAGAGACCAATGAGATCTGCAAGAACCTTGAAAAAAGGAATATCGACCTTCTTATAGCTAGGGAGGAGGAGTTTTGCCTACAAATCATAGCCATTTGGTTAAAAAGTGGTGATGAAAACACAAAATTTCTCCAAGCCTTTGCTAAAGGTCGGAAAATGGTGAACACCATTTAGATTTTTCAAGAAGAAAATGGTATCTATCTCTTATCCTTTGATGAGTTGGAAAATGTGAAAATTCATTGAAATGTAGCAACTGGAATTTATTCTTCTAACTGATTAATTATGTAGTTTATTTGTTACGGAAAATAACGAATACATCACACTGCAATTTCATCACAATAAAAATGTTGTGAAAATAAAATGAAAACTGAGAAAATAGATGCACACACACAAAATTTGACACCAATATTTTTGGACAAAATTCCACAGCAAAACCAAACTAGGAAAACTAGTGGAGTCGATGAGGGTTTATTTTATTATATGCAGCAGCAAAATCTAAGTACAATATCTCGATGCCAATCTATAAATCCTCCTGCAAGATAAACTAGCCAAAAATATTGTTGATACAATTTATCTCACCTGACACTGATCCCAGCACCAAATCTAGCTCTGTATGGGCCACTTGAAAGCACATGTGTCAACCTCTACACAGGCTCTACTAACACATCCTATGGAACTTCTCTGATGTTTTTGTTCTAACCAATTCATCCTATGAAGACAACTCACTTGGCCTTCTAGAAATTTTCCCATCCACCAGCGACTGAATCAACCTCCTCTCCAAGTAAACTGAACTCCCTATGAAGCTACTTACGTAGGCCCTACACAACCTCATTGATGAATAATGTGTCCCTCTTGTTGTTGACTCTCCAGCACTGGGAATCCACTAGAAATCACTTTTTCTGCTCCCTCTCACTTATGCTTTCCTTTTGGCTTGAACTCTTCTTCCTTGATCGACCTCTGCAATTGGATAGCTCGGTATGTCAAGGAACGCGCTTTGCTAATGTGTTTTTATCCAACCCCATCATCATGCTCTTATAATCTCTAGTTGGCTCACCAATTTCCATGATTATATCCTCATCAACACCTAAGATCATCTCAAACTCAATTTGTGTGAGTTTCTAGAGCATTCTCACATTTCCTTAATTAATTGATATTAATTCACCAGTTCTCTTAAGTTAGATTTAGGAAAAATTTAATGATGGTTAAATAATTTAATTAATTCATTTCGCAATCTTATCTCACGAAACCTTTCTATGTTTTGAATATCTCATGTTCTTAACCTCTCTGACACAAATCGAGACTAGAAGACCTATCTAATGATACAAAAACTAACAATCCCTCTTAGCAAGGAAGGTGTTCTACTCTCTTCTCCCATAACATCTTCCCTCGACTATTGATGTCTGGCACCTGTAACAACATGTCACTATCCATCAAGCCATTGTGCATACTCTGATTCATCTGCTAACTTTGTAGTTGAACCACCCTACATCTACATTGTTGATGACACTGCATTGTTCCTCCCTGCACTGTTATCAATTCTGCTTTGCACTGCATCTGATCTCATGTTGTTGATACTGCTGCAACCACTGCAACTGAGAATCAAACTTTGGATCCACTGTGTTCTCGTATTGGCTTTGAAACTATCTCCTAGGTCTCTAGATGTAACTAATATCTGCATTGTCTACTAAGTAATTGTTTGCATCCTCACTGAAGTTTGTGTCCCTCACTAATTGACTACAATTAGTCTTTATTGTATCTAAAAATATGACTGCACCCTTTGAAACTTGTCATCTTACTATTGAAAAGGATTCTCCATTATACCCATATGTTCTCTGAAATAGACGAACGTAGCTCCCCCTAAAGTTTTTGGGAGTATATCTGCAACCTACTTTCCTATGGGAACATGTTGTACTTGAATTGTTCCACGTTGTGCACAATCTCTAATGAAGTGATATTGGATGTCTATGTGCTTCAACTTATCATGAAACACTGAATTTTCAGAGAGCCTGATGCAACTTTGATTATCACAATAGATATTGGTCGCCTCCAACCTATGACTAAACGAGCTCACTAACAACTTTTGAAGTCATATATCTTCACATGTATCTATGCTAGCTGTGATAGACGCTGCTTCTGCAAAGATTACTGCCACAGACTTCTTCTTCCTGCTACACCTAGATACAACCCCTAATCCAAAACTGAAGCAGAACCCTGATGTGCTCTCCTAATCCACTGAACTTTCTACCCAATTTGCATCTGTGAAACCACATAACCTAATACCATCACCTCAAGTATAGTTCAACCCATACTCGATTGTGCCATGTAAATGCCTCAGAATGTGCCTCACTACTATCCAATGCACTCTCTTAGATCCCACCATAAACTAACTAAGAGTGTTGACCATAAAGCAGGTATATGGTCTAGTGTTAACCAAAGACATGAGGGACATGATAAGTTGTCTATAAAAGGTTGGGTCAATGTCCTCATCCTTTGACGCATCAATCTTCCTCCAGTTTGTAATCATATGCGTAAACATTAGTCTACAATCTTGCATTCTGAATCTCTTAAAGATCTATGTAGCATATCTCTCTTGACCAAGGAAGATATATTTGTCCTTCTCCCATAGTTCCAAACCTAGGAAGTAATGCACCAGTCCCAAATCCTTCATATCAAACTTTTTTGTCAGGTTCCTCTTGCAATCCTCTATGAGCCCTGATGGCGAGTTAAGAAGAGGTCGTCTACTTATAAGTATACTAGGATGAGTGGCTCATCCTCTACCATCAAATAGTAAAGGTTGGGATCTGCATCACTCTTGATGAGTCCCATCTGTTGCAAGTAGTTGTCAATTCAACCATACCATGCCCTAGAGCCTGCTTGAGCCCGTATAGAGCTTTATTCAACCTGCACATGTGTGTGCCCCTCTCATGTGTCTCGAATCCCTCTGGTTTTTCTATATATACCTCCTCCCCTATCACCTTGTTTAAGAAATTTGTCTTGAAATCCATCTAGTGAATCTGTCATTCCATCTGGGTTACTAGAGATATAACTGATTGGATAGAAGTATATTTGGCAACTGGGGTGAAGTTCTCCTCATAGTCTATCCTTTCTTTATTTGCATACCCCTTTGCCACAAACCTAGCCTTGTACTTCTCCATGTTGTAAGATGTAGTGTACATGATATTATAGACCCATTGAGAACCCACAACTACCTATCCTCATGCCTCGACACTACCTCCCAAACATCATCTGTCATTTCTTGTTTGTAAGTTTTTGTGGTGTTTAGAATTTGAAGAAATAGCTTCCAAAATTATATCCATAATGAACATTTTTTATCGACGTTTTGAGTTCAAACCAAGACCCATCATAAGGATGAAAATTTGTTGAGAGAAAGGTGAGAAGGAAAGGTGTAATATAAATATAAAAAGGTAAGGAAAAGAATTGCACCAGCAAGAGAAAAAACCTAAAATCTAAAATAAGTAATATAGAAATTAATAATTATTATTATGTGAAGATAACGTTAAAATAATCGAAAAAAAATAAATTAATTAATTAAATTAAAAAACATTATTAATTTAAATAATAAATACAAAATAGAATTTACCTAAATAAATAAATAAGAAATCTGTTAAAAAAATAATAAAAAATATACTATATAAAATAAATAAAAATTAATGAAAAAATAGTTTTAATATAAAAATTTTAATTACATAAGAATAATACTATATCTAAAAGCATAACCTAAATGGGATAAATATTAAAGATAATTAAAATATTAGAGTTGATGTGTAGGAATATTAAGTAGAGCTCTAAACTAGTTTTATAATAAATCAAAAATATAGTATAATCATAAATATGAATAAGAAATGTAATAAATAAATTTTAAGATAAAATATTTCTAATTAAATAGAAATAATATATATAAAGCATAAGTTACAAATAGGGTAATAACCAAATAGGGTAATAAATATTTAGTTGATAAATTAATATGTTAGAATTGATGTGGTAGGATATTAAATATGAAATATATATTATAGAAAAAAGATAAAGATTTTAAGGAATTTGAGGAACTACTGGAACCCAATTTTTATTAATTTTGAGTTTGCTATCACGATTGAAGTTGTTAGGATGTCTTATTATCTTAAGGGCTTCTCTAAATTCTCTTTTGAAGTAATGTTCTTTCTTAGTAGTGATAGAAGTGTCTTCCAAGCAGATGTGATGCTTAGTGAGGAGGGAATGGTATGCAAGACCAAAGGAGAGAAAACGTTGATTTTTATTGTCAGCACAATGCTCCTTAATTCTTGTTTTATCGAGTTCACCAATATAGACTTTTCCACAGGAGTATTTAATTTTATAGACTCTTTTTAACTGATGTTGGTCAATGTTGTCTTTAACATATTTTATTTTTTGTCTTATAGTTTCTAATGGTCTGAAAGTAGAAACTATATTCCATTTTTAAGAACTTTGGTGATTATATCAATAACACCATGTATGTATGGAAGGTGGGCTCTCTTGTTAGAGGGAGGTACACTTGTCATGTTATGAGATGTGTTCATCTTATCCTTAGCTTTCTTGATGGATCTAGCAATTTATTTCTCTTTGTAGCCAATATTTTTGAAGACATTACTAAAGTAGTCCAACTCACGCTTAGTATTTGTCATGATGGAGCTATACTCTTCCACCATGGTATCTATCCACACCTAATGTTATGCAACTTATTGATAACTGGAAGGTTCTACACCTTGTGCCACCAATGCTTGATACATGTCTGGTTGTATGTGTTCTCTCTTGTTTGTCCTAAGAGCTCCTATGAACTTCTCTACATCCCTCAACATTTGAAGAACTTCTATAATGGTACATCCACTCGTGGTGGGAGGATTGACCAGCTCCTCCTCCTACCTCTGCTGCTTCATATGCTACAAACTTATATGATCTCCTACACCTAAGGTTGTGTTGGTATTAGTGACTGTACTAGATCCATGTGACTGTCTATGTCACTATCCCTATAGTTTCTCCTGTTGCTAGACCAATGGAGCCCATGTTGGCTCATTCTGCTCATCTTCTGGCAACTCATGAAATCTCTTGAAGGCTCTATACTCCATGAACTTCACGTCCCGTATCATGATAATATTCTTGCTATTGGGAATGTAGATCATGCATGCCTTTGAGATTTCTCTATACCTAACAAAGAACCCCTTCTTTGTAGCCTGATCCAACTTAGTGTGTTTTTCATCTAGGACATGGTAGTAAGTTATGCTGCCAAAGATTTTGAAGTGACGTACTTCTGACTTCTTTCTTGAGAAGTCTTCTTCTTGTGCTATCTTACCCAAAGCCCTATGAGGAACCTTGTTCTAGATATACATTGTTGTGTTACATGCCTCTACCCATAAAAACTTGGGTAACTCCTAGTCATATAGCATTGCCTTCCTAGCCCCAACTATTGACCTGTTTTTTCTGCTCTACTACCCCATTTTGTTGTGGATTGTATGGAGTTGTCCACTCTCTCCTAATGCCTTACTTTTCATATAATCTTGTGAATTCATGATTTGTGTACTCTCCTACATTATCTAAGCGAAGACTCTTGATCTTCTTCCCTACTGCATTCTCAACTAAAGCCTTAAGCTCTCTGAAGCGATTGAAGACCTTGTTATCACTTAGAAATGTCCTCTTGGTTGTGAAAGAGGAAGCCCTGAGGTAACCTTTCAAAACCAAGCTTGTACATTGAAGGCTAACCCCTTCAATCTATAGAGGTCTCTCTTTGACAGCCTAATCACTAAGCTTAGCAATTGGTTGTATCTTCAAACAATGGCTAGATATTCGGTAGGGTTTTTGGATTTTGAGTGTGGTGATTGGGTAGGGTTGAAAGAATTTCAACTATTGGGGAGTGGAGTCAAATATGAGTGTTACAAAATATTATCACAGACTGATAAAATGCTCTGGGAAACATAGGCAAGGTAAATGATGTCTATATGTAAATATTATCTTTGCAGTGTGAAAATGGAAAAAAGGGATTAACAATCTATCACATTGGAAGCATCTAACAATGGATGAATTTCAAATGTAAATTTAAAGGAAAATTTTGAATATTTAACTTATGAGATGGAGCATCTAACAAAGGATGGGTTCCAAAACATTTACTTTCAGTTTAAATACTTAGAAGAGTTACACATAAATGAACAATTGAGAAGAGAATCACATACACATGAGAAAGGAAAAAAACTTCAAAACATCATCGTCATGAATCCCTGGTATGCAAGAACTTTGTACTTCTACACTTGATATAATTAATACTCATAAAATATTACAAAACAGAGCAATAGTTTCTTCTCCAAATCTTGAAAATCCAACCCTTCTTCCTTCTTTTTCATTCATTATATAGGAAAAATACATAAATCTGAGATCCAAAATGTTTGGGAAAGTATTAATTACAATAACCATAAAGATCCAAAATAAATGGATCTGGAAAACCTCTTCACCTATCTTTAGTTGAATTTGATGAGGTGGCCATCAGTTGTGACTTGGCATTTTTATAGGAAACAGAATTTCGAAAAAACTAGGAAATTTCTTAAAAATAGGCTTCAAAGATGCATTTGTATCTCCCAAACCGTGATATTTATGTAAAAAATAAAAGAGGCTTTTTTCAATCATCTCATTTTCCACAAAACCCTCTTTCATATTTGGGAAATTCATCTTAATATTCTCTAAAACCTTGCCCAAAGTGGATGGCTAAAACATGAAATAATTAATTATTTAAATCCTGAAAAATAGGTTGCAAATATTCCTTCCATATCCTTCAAACCATGCTAGATGGGTAAAAAACGAGAGACACTTTTTTAAAATAGCATGTGACCAAAAAAAAACTATGTATAAAAAAAAAAAAAAATAAATAAATAAATAATAACTCTCCATATGTTCAGAAACTGCATTTGAAAATAGTGACTAAAACAGGGAAATAATAGAATTACAAAATCTGGAAAAATAGGCCTCAAATATTCCTTTGTAATTTCCAAACCATGACGTATGGGTAAAATATGAAGAACATTTTTGTAAATCATCTTATTCCCAACAAAAACCTCTTCTTCTTTTTTTAAATTCAGCACCACATGTTTGAAATGTGTGTTTGAACATAGTGGATAAAACAAGAAAAATGTTGGAAACTGTCATTTTAGGGCAAAATGTTGTTTTAGGGTTTAATCTCAATCCCTCTCTTAGGCTTGAAAACTCTTCCAAATGTCACATCAAGGTTTAATAAGGGTAAATAGCCTTGAAAAATGGCTTGGGAACTTGAAAAGTAGTTTTGAAACTCATATTTTCAAAATTTCATAGCACACTATGAAATATTTTTGTAATGCTAGTTGTAGGCATTCGATATGCTCTAATTTGTTGCAAAACTGAGGGAACTTAGATATAACTTAAATAAATTCTCTTAAAATATTTATAATATTTATGTCACCCTTCCATAAAAAATTCCATAGGCCATTACATAACCCCTTGCACAACAAATTAATAATCATAACCTTCAGACCTTTAGGAAAGGTACAAACTTGGTGCTAACAGACCTCATCCTTGGTCTTCAAAAAATAGATCCAAGTTTTCCTAGAGTGGTCATCGATGAAGGTCGTGAAGTATTTGTACCCTCTTAGATATCTTACAAACATAGGGCCACAATTTTTTTAGTGTGTAAGCTATAATACACCATCTGATCTATTGTCACTTCTTTGGAATGTAGCCTTAGCATATTTCCCAAGTACGCACCCCATGTTTAAGAATGTAACTAGTATCAGTCTTCATAATCTTACTTAAGTCGTGATGTAATATATTTATCAAAAGAAAGAAAATTAAATTCTATTATTAAATAAATTGACTAATTAAAGCATGGGTTTCATGCTTGAGTCAATTATTTTTAGGTCATAGCCTCCATTGCAGGCTTCCAGGGTTTATGTTAAGTGTCCTTGTCCATGTCATATTGTAAATAACCCTTCTTGGGATTCATTTGTCAAATAATAAATTTATTTTATTGTATTTTAGGTCTTCTAGGACTCCTCCACCAAGTCGCCCTTAAGGAAGGACAAGTCGGCCTCAATGGAAGAATTTGATCACCTAGAACGACTATATATCAGCAGCAACTCGACTCATTTGGAGGATATCACACACAAGTTTGAATTGCAATAGCTGGGAGAAAAAAAAGTGTGAAGTTCAAGAAGTAAGATGGAATCGAAGTTTTTGGGTCTCTCTCTCTCTCTCTCTCTCTCTCTCTCTCTCGTGCAATGAAATTATGAAGTTGCATCGAATCTCTCTCTCTCTCTCTCTCTCTCGCTCTCTCTCTCTCTCTCTCTCTCTCTCTCTCGTGTGAATTGAAATTATGAAGTTGCATCGAAGTTTGGAAACTACATCGAGGTTGTGAAGCTACATCGAAGTTGTGAAGTTACATCGAAGTTGTGAAGTTGCATCGAAGTTGTGAATCTACATCATGGTCGAAGTTGTAAGGTTGCATCGAAGTTGTGAAGCTGCATAAAAGTCGAAGGTGTGAAGCTACTAGGATGGAGCTACTGAACTTGCTAGATCAAAACTAAAGTCCTAAAGGTGGGACGAAGTTTTGAAGTTGGAGGTCAAAATTTTGGGTTGAAGCTGCATTTGAGAAACTGGCACTTGGTAATTTTGGAAGAGATCATCTATCAAAAGGAAGAGTTGACTTGGTAGAGGACGAGGGTCTTTTGGTCTAGGGTCTTGGTCTATCTCATTTGAATTACTTAAGGAAGATTCCTTGACAGGGTTTTCCCCTATATAGGGGTTTTTCCCTGGTTCTGGGCCTACATCTGGTGTCCTTGGTCTTCATGTTTTGGTTTTGTTAATTGCTTGATTAAATAAGATAAAATAATAACATAAGAAAGATAATAATAACTCAAAGAAATCACAATTAATTATCAACAAGAGAAAATATTTTTGCCTTTCCGATTTTCCAACATGGTACCATAGCTAAGATGAAGAAGAATGAAAAAGGAAGCCTGAAGATCTATTGAAGAAAAGAAGATTGAAGGAAGGTTGTCAAGGAAAAGGACTATACATGAAGAATCTACTATCTACAAGAACTATATCTAACTCAATGAAGCGAGAAAACAAACTAGAAGGAGCCTCCAACTACAAGGTAGAAAAGGAGGATATATCTCATCCTTGAAAAGAACAAAGTTTTGGATCTTGTTCTAGGAAGAATCAAGAAGCCTACAAATGAAGCAAAGAAATCAAAATTAAGAGAAACTGAGATCTTGGCGATGAACCTACTAGTGAATGGAGTGAAGGAAAACCTCATTCCATACATATCCAACATAGATTATGCTCAAGAAATATATGAAGCTCTATCAAAATTACTCACAATCAAGAACATTGGTCAGATAAAAAGCCTCAAGAATGAATTAAGAACTATCAAGGTAACAAAAGATAATATTGTGACATCATTCTTTATAAGGATATCTATAATCAAAGATGAACTTCAAGCAATAGATGAAATTGTACCAGAAAATGAGCTCGTAATTACTGCTCTTCTAGGTCTACCAAAATCTTGGAGTGCATTTGCATCAGGAATCAACAGTTGGAAGGATATTCCAACATTCTAACAAATGTGGAATGCATGTAGACAAGAAGAAGCCAAAATATCCTTAATAAACAACAAGGAGGATGAAGAAGAGAACATCTCAAGTGCTTATTCTTCTCATCACAAGAAGAAAGGAACCTTCAAGAAGTTCAAAGGACCAAAGAAGAAAGTGGCCCTATCCAAGATTGAATGTTACAACTGTTACAACATGGGTCACTACAAAAGTCATTGTCCAGAGAATCCAAGATATAAGAAGAGAGACAGGGAACATGTGAATGTTGTTGATGAAGATCCACCTAAGAAGAACAAGACCAAAGAATCAAAAGTCAAGGACTTAGACTACTAAGTCCTCTCTCTCTCACATAGCCCTCTTAGTCTTTTTTTTTCTTTTTTGAATTGTTATCCTTTATATTTTAATTGGTCTAACATGTCTCGTTAGAACATTTTTTCATTTTTATGAGGTTTTAGGTATCCCTCAAAATGATTAGGTTAAGAGGTAACCTCCACCATTTTACAAAGATAAAAGTATTCTATTCTTGGTTTCATCTTTTCATGTTTGGTTTCCTCCTTACATCAAGACTTGTTTGTATTGTATACTAATAACCTTTATATTTATATTTTCCTTGGAAAGGAAATCTTGATGATTGCTCCAGGGTTATGGAGGAGACTTTAAAGGATAGACTTGAAGCATGAAAAAAGTTATATTGAATCCCGTCAAGATTTGATGTCCTATAAGGTTTTTTAAAGAACTACTCAAAGGTATGCCTTAAACTATAAACTTTGTTATAAAGTACTCTTCATAAAAGGTATGTTCATTCTATTTTAAATTTTCTTTACATTATTAACATCATTTAATCATTAGATTGAACCTACCCTCATTATATTCTCATTCTTGTGGAACCCTAAAAAGGTTCACTGTAAAACCCTAACATAAGGGAATGTCGATGCTAATATTGAAACCCTAGTCTACTTAGGGTTGTTGATGAATTCTAGAATACCTATGATTTTGATGTTTTGGAATTGTTATAGAAACCTAACCCTTTAGGGTTTGTTGTTAATATCTAATTCATGTATTGAAACCCTAGATATTTAGGGTTTGGTAATTTAGGGTTTATGAACTAAACCTGTGGAATATCTATATCAAGGTCCTATGAATGAATCCCTAGGTATTTGTTTGTTTGTCTGGTCGAAACCCTAGCCTGATCAAAATTGTTATATGTCTAACTATGATGTGTTGTAGATATTGGTGTGTATTGCTAGTGCATAAAATCCTAGATATGTATTTGCAAGTATGCTAACCTAATTTTTTATGCTCATAGATTGTGAATTCTATGGTTTGTAACAAAGCCCTAGTAATTGATTTTTTAGGATATGATAATATTGTTTTCTGATATGATTTGGTTTTGATGGTAAAATCTAGGGTTTGCAAACAAACCCTAGTAGCGTCTAACATTGTTAAATCCTTAGATGCATGGTATGATTGTTATTAATTGCTAACATCTAAAGCTTTGTGTCTTGAAGTTGGAATCTAGGGTTTGCAGTAAATCATAGTAGAATCTATCATATATCTCTAAAAATAATATTGCGGCCCTAGATAGAATGAGATTGATTTCTTGACTAAGTTGCTTTAAGTCTTGATGATGTGATATAGGGTTTATGACAATAAACCTAGCAAGAATTTGAAGTCCATATGTGTCTTATGTTGATTATGAACCTAACTAGGTTCAACTAATTGATATCTAAACTCTAATTGCTTCCATTATATTGAAATTATTCTGATATAATTAACTTCATGCTTTTGTATTTGGTTTTACTTGTTGTTTAAGTTATGCAGGTACATAATCTTCAAGATGTTGGATATGTTCTTAAGTAAAATTAACTTGATAATATTGGTGACCATGATAAAGGAAGTTATGATGATAACTATAATATTGTAAGAAGGAATGACTCCATGATAGGTTCTTTGATGTTATAAAAGAAGTGAGCATGGTTAGAATAAAAGAGTATGTCTCCCAAATTAAGAGGGAGGGCATATTATGATGGTAATGATGGATACCTTGAAGAAAAATTTAGAAAATAAATGAAAGTACTACAATGTATTGAGGATGTCTTGATGTTGCTGAAGAAATGAAAGAAGAAACGATTCTGACTGATTGCATATGAATAACTTGATATAAGTGGCATGAGGATGATTGAGGACCCTGAACGTTTGTGTTTACTTGTATATGTATATTTAAAATTTTATTTTTTATTAGGGTTTGTGTTTGAAAAGGTAAGTCTCCCCATGAAGAGGATGAACACTTGGGAAGCATGATTGTACAAATGGATATATCTACTTTATTAGGGAGAGATGAAGCATCTAATGGCAGATGCTTGGGAGTACATATGGTCGGCCTATGTGTGTTTGATGTCTAGATCCCGAATAGGGAGGGTGGCATTGGTCTTGGAGCCCTGACCTTGGATACACACCTAGATCCTCAAGTTGATGGTTAGTTAGTAAGCTTGATGGTACCTACACTAGCTAAAAGATTTAGTCCATCTTAGTCCCACCGGGAGAGATTACTCTGGTTGGGAATCTAGTCCGTGACACTGAGTGTGCCAAAACTCTTCGTATTTCATTTTGGAGATCTTCCATGTACCTCTATAACTATAGGTAATTATGAATACCTCCCTAGTTAAGAGGGAGTGTTGAAGAATATCACTAGTATCGGTCTTCATAATTGTACTTGAGTCATTATGTAATATATTTATTAAAAGAAAGAAAAGGAAATTTTATTGTTAAATAAATTGACTTATTAAAGCATGGGTTTAATGCTTGGGTGAATTGTTTTTAGGTCATACCCTCCATTTCAGGCTTCTAGGATTTATGTCAAGTGTCCTTGTCCATGTCATATTGTAAAGAACCCTTCTTGGGATTTATTTTTCAAAGAACAAATCTATTTTATTGTATTTAAGGTCTTCTAGGCCTCCTCCACTGAGTCAGCCTTAAGGAAGGACAAGTAGGCATCAAAGGAAGAATTCGATCACCTAGAAGGACTATATATAAGCAGCAACTCGATTCATTTGGAGGATATCACACACAAGTTTGAATTGCAATAGATGGGAGAAGAAAAAGTGTGAAGTTCAAGAAGGAAGTTGGAATCGAATTTTTTGGGTCTCTCCTCTCTCTCTCTCTCTCTCCCCCCCATGTGAAATGAAATTTTGAAGTTGCATCGAAGCTAGGAAACTGCATCGAAGCTGTGAAGCTGCATCGAAGCTATGAAGTTGCATCGAAGTTGTGAAGTTGCATCAAGGTAGAAGTTGTAAGGCTGAATCAATGCTATGAAGTTGCATCAAGGTCGAGGGTGTGAAGTTGCTAGGTTGGAGCTACTAAAGTTGCTAGATCAAAAATGTAGTCCTAAAGCTGGGTCGAAATTCTGATGTTGGGGGTCGAAGTTCTGATGTGAAGTTTCATTTGAGAAATCGTAAATTGGTAATTTTGGAAGAGATCATCTATTAGAAGGAAGAGCTGATTTGGTGGAGGAAGAAGGTCTTTTTGTCTAGGTTCTTGGTCTATCTCATTTGAATTACTAAAGAAAGAGTTCTTGACTAGGTTTTCCCCTATATAGGGGCTTTTCCCTGGTTGTGCACCTACATCTGGTGTCCTTGATATTCATGTTTTGGTTTTGATAATTTCTTGATGAATTAAGATAAAATAAGAACATAAGAAAGATAATAATAACTCAAAAAAATCACAAGTAATTATCAACAAGAAAAAATATTTCTACCTTTTCAATTTTCCAACACCCCCTGCACACATCATCATGTTCCGTGTCTAATTCTGGAGCACCTGTCATGGTATCTTTGAACATCCTAAGTGCTCCATGATTTATATGTCTCTTTCTCTTTTCCCACTACTCATTTAGATCTCTCCCACTGCTAATGCAATCATTGTTGGTGTTGTTAACTAGTGCATTTGGATAATCAAGTTGAAACTTGTACAACATGTTGCCTTGAACTATGATATGGTTCACCTTATTCCAACTTTGGTGTTTGATGAACACCTTCTTCCCTACAAAGTAGGCATCATAACCCTTATCTTGTAATAGTTATACTAAAATAAGGTTCCTACCCAAGCCAGGCACATGCAACACATTTGTAACATTGGTGCTTGCACTTGACTCCCTCTAAATCTCGATGGTACCTTCTCCCACTAGAGTAAATTTAATCTTGTTTCCCATCTAAATATGGAAGTCAATTTTCTCCTCCTTGTAGCTGGAAAAGTATTTTCTAACCCTTGTCATATGAGCTAAAACTCCATGTCTATATACTAGACACCCTTTGAATTTGAGCTAGAGAGACAAGCTATTTGAGCAAATTCATCCTCCAATCTAGAAAATAAATCCATATCCTCCTGCATGTTGGCCATATTAAAGAAATCTAAAAAATCTCCTGAAGGCATCCCAAGTTTAATTTTCTATGTTTTTTCTCTTCCACCTATCATTGATATACTTCTACTGAACTAGTTGCAAACCAACTACGCCAAGATATTCTCGACAAATTGATTGATTTGCTCACTGAAACCCTCTATCTGAAAAAAATCCACTGCCTGTTGCAACTACTACTAGGAAAATCAAACTTTTCCACCTATTTGGATTTGGAAATCAAATTTCTTGCACAACAATTCAAATTACCTGGTTGATCTGCATAGATCCTGAAAACTATGCTCACAACTCCCTCTAAACCTACACAAATTTTTCTTCTCATGAGTGATCCTTTGATATGATCTTCAATGCTCTGATACCATGTGAAAAGTCCTTGAAATGTAGCTACTAGAATTTATTCTTCTAATTGATTATTTATGCAATTTATTTTTTACGGTAAATAACAAATACATCGCACTGTAATTTCTTCACAATAAAAATGTTGTGTAAAATAAACTGGAAACTGATAAAATAGATGCACACACAATAAAATTAACATTTGGACAAAAGTCCCTAAAAAAGCCCAACTAGGAGAACTAGTGCAGCAGATGAGGGTTTATTTTATTATATGTCGCAGTGAAATCTAAGTACAATATCTGGATGCCAATTTGGCAATCCTCTAGCAATACAAACTGGCCAAAAATATTAGTGAGACAATTTATCTCACCTGACACTAATCCCAGCTCCAAATTTGGATCTACGTAGGTCACTTAAAATCCCCTGTGCCAACATCTATGTTACCTCTACTTGCACTGCATGTGGAACTTCTTTGATGATGTTGTTCTACCCAACTCAACCTCTGAATATCAGTCGCTTAGCCTTATGGAATTTTTCTCAACCACCAACAACTAAATCAACCTCTTGTCCAGCTAAATCGAACTCCCTCTAAAGTTGCATGTGCAACCCAACTGAAGAATAATGCGGCCCTCTTGTTGCTAACTCTTTGGCACTGGAAAACCATCATAAATCGCTTTTGTTTCTCCCTCTCACTTATTCTTTCTTATGTCTCAAACTCTTCTTCCTTTCTTGGCCTCTGCAGTTGGATAGCTCGATTTGCCAAGGAACTCACTCTCCTTATGTGTTTCTCTCCAACCCTGTCGTCCTGCTCTTATAATATCTCTTTGGCTCACCAATGGCCATGATTAGATCATCATCAATGGCTAAGATCACCTGAAACTCAATCTGTGTGATTTTTTAGAGCATTTTCACCTTTCCTTAATTTATTGTTATTAATTAACCAGTTTTCCCAAATTAGGAAAAATTTAAATGATGGTTAATTAATTTAATTAAGGTGTTTCACAAGCTTATCTCATGAAACCTTTTCTTATTTTTGAAGATCTCTTGTTCTTAGCCTCTCTAACATAAATTGAGACTAGAACACATGTCTGATGCTACAAAAACTAGCAGAAAACATGAGTAAATGACACTTTGAAGATATTTTTAGAGTTCCTCTAGAAACATCAATCGCTAATACAAACTGCACAACACTTTCCTAGAATGGAGGATGAAAAAGAAAGTAGGGACATCATGGAGGAGGCATTTTTGGAGGAGCTCCAAGCGATGTTGCATAGTTGCTAGAGAGATAAAAGTCCCAGGCTGGATGGTTCGGGTGTTGAATTTTTTCTAGAGCTTTATGATACTCTGGGCCCAAATACCTTAGGGGTAATCAAGGAATCTAGTAAGGAAGGTAGAATTCATCCAAGTGGATCTTCAGACAACATGGCATGGAAATGCTCGAAAATCAAAGTGTTTGGAATGATGTCGACACATTACCAGAGCATAGATCTTGACTTCCTGATCGTGGAGGTGCGAACGGCTCGTCAAACCAAGCTCGTATGTGAAAGATAGAGCTCTTCAAAGTTTGACATTACAAGGGAAAAGTGGGGCCCACAGCATACCACATGGCATCCCAGTAAACAGAGGGGGGCCCACATGGAAGCCCACCAACCATTGACACTTGTCGTTTTCTCATTTGTCTCCTAAAACTGGCATAAGAGACACAAAATCATGGGAAATGCTTAAATAAATAACCATATAACGAAATATATTATAGTTATTAAAAATAACCATATAAAACAATACAACACATGGCTTCGGGATCGATGGCAACAAACCCCGCTGAACCCTTTGAACAACCTTATAAATCGCAATCGTATTTCTATATGGGATTGGGATTGATGGTAATAACCTCTGCCGAACCCTCCTCCACGTATCCAGCACATATGTCAAGATATATATATGTGTGTGTGTGTGTGTGTGTGTGTGTGTGTGTGTGTGTATGTGTGTCATAACCATATTATAATGTATTAAGGGGCGGGCGCGGGCCATCAGCAGTGGACCCGACCCACACCCTGAAGCCATATATCATATCGCCCCGACCCATATCAATCGCGCTGATGTCTATGCCACAACACCCGTTAAAGCACTGATTTGAAGCGCCGATCGCCGATACTGATATCAGCGGGACCCTTGATATCACACCGATTTAATCGGTGTTGATCCCTGCCGACTGTCGATTGCGATAAGCGTCTAAAGGCAGACTCGATAAGGTTTGTAGAGCCGATTTAAACTGTTTTGAAGTCTGAATTTAAAGGGATTTTTGTCGTATTTATCAGTTTTTAGAGTATTTTCTGTTTAAACAGAAAGAAGACTATTTGTTACACCCGCTGGCTTCTATTCTGAACAAAAAAAACCCATCTCCAATTCTTAAGCGCGACTTTGATCCAAACGTGATATAACACACAATGGATGACAGAGAGCCGAGGAGGAGCACGGAAAGTTCTGTAGCAGTGGGCAAGAGCAATATGACAGAAAGCTCGAGAGGCTGCGTGGAAAGGCTGCGAGGAAGAGGCCCGAGAGCCTGCATGCCAGAGAGAACTTGAAAGCTAGCGTACCACTTCAACCCTAGAGAGCCACAGAGCTTGATTAATCCAAAGTGCAGATAGCCATAAGAGTCACAGCGCTTGAAATGCTGATAGATCACAAAGCTACAGTGACATAAGTTAGAGCACTACAGACCCAAATAGCCACTAAGCTATGGAGCCGAGAGTCCAGAGCAGTTATTCTCCTTGAGATTGATTCTTCTTCTTTGATCGATTCTGCTTCTTTTGATCGATGATTCTTCTTTCTTCGATTATTCTTACAATCGAGGTTGAGAAATCGATGTTCAGCAAGCTTCAACTTTTTATTGAACAGTTATGTGTCAGATGTCCACATTATTGTGCGAGCATCCATCTTCTTTCATCGATGCTTTGAGATCGATGGTCTGAGCAGCTTCAGCAGTGAGACATCCACTTCTTCAGATGGCTCATGGTGTGAGGTATATGGTTATTGTCCATGTACTTCTTCTTTTACATTATACCGCATGGATCCTTGATTGATATTGATGAAGGATTTTGTTTATTTCATGTTGTCATGATTCCTTGCTTCATGTTATGCAGAATCTTTTATATGATGTACTTGTTGTCATAACTCTTTATGTGATGCTTTGAGATCCCTTGTTGTATGTTGTTGGGATATTCTTGTTTATTACATGTCATCGTGCATGTGTTTTGTTTTGACATCCCTTTTGTGCCATGTTGGCAAGATGCTCACCATGCATGTTTTTGTTTCATACTAATAGGAGTTTGATTGGGAGTTCCAAGTTGTGGGATATCTCTTAGAGCCACTCCTACGTGAGGGAATTTTTCCTTGTCTGATCAAGACATCAACTCTATGTACATCACCATTATTGGTAGCATTTAATGCAACGGCCTACACCATCTTGACACAGGACTCGGAGAAGTAGTCCCTCCTGGACGAACTCCTTTATCAATGGCTTTTTTTTCATGTGTTGATGATTGTTATGTTCCTCTTCTTTACTTTCCGTAGTTGTATTTGTTAATGTTATTTTAAAATGAAATTTTAACACATCACAAAAGTAAAAGGTCTTGGAAAGGTCCTTCTTCACAACCGGACCTGGATCAAGTGGTATCAGAGCAGGTCTTTACGTTGATGTGAATTGCAGTGCGAACAATGACAGAGGATGAAAGAGCAATGTACGAGACCATTCTTAACATTTCCAAGAAAGTGGAAATTTTGTATGAAACTCTACAGAAAAAATAGAGGAAAAGGAGTGGTTACAACTTCATTTGAAAGCCACAGAAGAGGCCATGGAGGAACTGAAGAAAAAAAACATAATCTTCAAATAGAGAATGATGAATTGAAGATGCGATTACATGAAGAGAAAGAGGAGAAACAAAGTTTGTTACTACAGCTGCAAGCAAAGGACGAGGCCTTGGAAAAGCTGCAGCGAGACCCATGTGAGGTAAAAAGTAGTTCTCCATCTTCATGTATGTTTCCTAATGATGATTTCACTATGTTTGAAAATCATACCACATGATTTTGCTCCAAACTGTTAAAGAGAATGGGGTATGAAGGAAAAGGCTTGGGCATTAATGGCCAAGGCATTGTCAACCCCATCAAAGTAGAGGAATTACCCCGTCAGGCAGGACTTGGGTATGTCAGGAAAGAAGTTGGGGAATGCGATCCACCAACAACGAATGATGAGCAGCCCTAATCAGTTCTTTCCAAATTGAAAGAGAAGGTAAAAGATGTTGATTTCCTTTCAATTTCATCTTCTGATAGTATGATGTATGTTGGAAATTTTTGGGAGTAGGGAGGGATGTTAGGGAGGGATGTATGCTCATCCATTAGTAAGAAATTTCATCGTATTCTGGGCCTCCAAAAGGTCAAAATGCATGCAAAATTTGACTTGCTGCCCCTTTTTTGAGTTGCAGAAACCAGTTTTGGGAGAATTAAGTTTTGACATGGCAAATGACCTCCAAATTCAAAAATTTCAGTTGGGTTGGAAATTAGACTTGCATACCTTTCCAACGAGCTATCCTACACCCAATTCTGATAATGGGAAGGCTTCCAAACAGAGCTGAAAAAGTGTGAGACCCGTTGAGAAAAGGTGTGCGACCTTTTGAGGAAATTTTCCCAGATTTGACTAGTTCAGCCCAGAAAACGCAGTTTGGCTTCAGTTTGATTTTATGGGGTAAAAAATGATTATCTTTGATGTAATTATGGCAACTCTAAGACACTTTTACTCTTGTTTAACACTTCTAGAAGATTCATTCATGTAAAAGG
>APFE031561300.1:78877-159501 GCA_000404065.3 Pinus taeda | reverse complement strand
CCTCTCCTCAACTTGCCACCAAAAACCCAAAAACCCCAAAATCAAATTCTTTTATCAGTTTACTAGCCTAATATCAGTTTTACCTTATTGGTCATCTCATCTATTGAAGATTCTACGAGATAGACCGGAGAGAGCCTTCTCCTGCCCCGTAGGGCTAGCTACGAGGCTGAATGGTTTGATGTAGCTTTTGAGATTTGCCTTTCTCAGCTTGAGGTGAAATGTCAAACGCTAACAGGACCCACATGGCAGCCCATAAGCCATTGACACTTAGCGTTTTCTCATTTGTCTCCTAAAACTGGCATAAGAGACAAAATCATGGGAAATGGTTAAATAAATAACCATATAACAAAATATGTTATAGTTATTTAAAATAACTATATAAAACAGCACAACACATGGTTTCAAGATCGACAGCAGCAAACCACGCCGAACCCTTTGAACAACCTTATAAATTGCAATCATATTTCTATATGGGATCGAGATCGGCGGTAATAACCTCCGTCGAACCCTCCTCTACATATTTGGCACATATGTCAATACATACATATATATATATATATATATATATATATATATATATAATATATATATATATATATATATATAATATATATATATATATAATATATATATATATATATATATATGTCATAACCATATTATAATGTATTAAGGGGCGAGCGCAGGCCATCGGCGGTGGACCTGGACCGCACCCCGAAGCCGTATATCATATCGCCCCGACACATATCAATCGCGTCGATGTCTATGCCGCAACACCCGTTAAAGTGTCGATCGTCGATTCTGATACATCGTCGATATGGATATCGGCGAGACCCCTAATATCGCGTCGATTTAATCGGCATCGATCCCTACCGACTGTCGATTGTGATAAGCGTCTAAAGGTGGACCCGATAAGGTTTGTAGGTTCGATTTAAATTGTTTTGAAGTTTGGCTTTAAAGGGATTTTTGTCGAATTTATCTGTTTTTAGAGTATTTTCTATTTAAATAGAAAGAAGATTATTTGTTACACCCGTCGGCTTCTATTCTGAACAAAAAAAACCCACCTCTCATTCTTAAGCGTGGCTTTGATCCAAACGTGATATAACACACGATGGATGACAGAGAGCTGAGGAGGAGCGCAGAAGGTTGTGTAGCAGTGGGCGAGAGCAGTATGACAGAAAGCCCGAGAGGCTGCATGGAAAGGCTACGAGGAAGAGCCGCAAGAGCCTACACGCTAGAAAGAGCTTGAAAGCCAACGCAGCACTTGAACCCCAGAGAACCACAGAGCTTAATTAATCCAGAGCGCAAATAGCCATAAGAATCACAGCGCTTGAAATGCTGATATATTGCTGAGCTAAAGTGACATAAGCGAGAGTGCTATAGAGCCAAATAGCCAGCGAGCTACAGAGCCGAAAGTCCATAGCAGTTATTCTCCTTGAGATCGATTCTACTTCTTTTGATTTATGATTCTTCTTTGTTCAATTATTCTTGCAATCGAGGATGAGAAATCGATGTTCAGCAAGCTTCAGCTTTTTATTGAATAATTATGTGTCAGATGTCCACATTCTTGTGTGATCAGCCATCTTCTTTCATCGATGCTTTGAGATCGATGGTCTGAGCAGCTTCAGCAATGAGACATCCACTTCTTCAAATGGCCCGAAATCTTCTATATGATGTACTTGCTGTCATAACTCTTTATGTTATGCTTTGAGATCCCTTGTTGTATGTTGCTAGGATACTCTTCTTTATTACATGTCGTCATGCATGTGTTTTGTTTTGACATCCCTTTTGTGCCATGTTGGTAGGATGCTCACCATGCATGCTTTTGTGTCATATTGATAGGAGTTTGATTGGGAGTTCCAAGTTTGCGGATATCTCTTAGAGCCACTCCTGCGTGAGGGAATTTTTCCTTATATGATCGAGACATCACCTCTGTGTACATCACCGTTATTAACAGCATTTAATGCAGTGGCCTACACCATCTTGCCATGGGGCTCGGAGACGTAGTCCCTCCTTGACGAGCTCCGTTATCAATGGCTTTTGTTTTCATGTGCTAATGATTGTTATGTTCCTCTTCTTTACTGTCCACAGTTGTATTTGTTAATGTTCTTTTAAAATGTAATTTTAACACACCATGAAAGTAAAAGGACTTGGAAAGGTCCTTCTTCACACCAGACCTAGATCAAGAATCCATCCAACTTTTAATTCAACTTTCATTTCTCTTGTTCCAAAAGCAAGCCATCCTCTCTCCTTCTCAAACTTACAACCCAATTCCTCGTGTAATGCAATTTGTAAGATTATTGCGTCCAAGCTCAAGCCCGTTATTTCTAGATATATCTCCCTAGAGAAGTTCACCTTATTAGAGGGGAGGAAAAGTCATGAAGTAATCAATGTGTCCCAAGAATCTATACATAGCATAAAAACTCAAAATCTAAAAGGGGTAGTTATTAAAATTGATTTATCTAATTCCTACAACAAAGTAAACTAGATTTTTATTAGGCTCCTCTTTACCCATATTGGATTCAATATTAACTTCATAAACTATGCTATGAGTTGTATACAATTGGTCTCTTTTTCATTCCTCATAAATAGTTTAGCTTCCCTTTTTTCTATGCTCAAAGAGATTTGCGACATGGTCTCCCTCTTTCTCCTCTTCTCTTTTTGCTAGTGGTTGATGGCTTAAGTGGTCTTCTATCTTATGCTAAGAGGAATGGGGAATTTCATGTCTCTCTCAATGCAAGAAATGTATATATCACCCACCTCCTATTAGTTAATGATATTCTTATATTTTGTAATGGTTTAGTTTGGGAGATATCGGTGCTTGTAGAGTTTCTTTATCTCTTTGTGACCACCACTAGGATGTCTATCAATCCTCATAAATCTACTATATCTCACCACAATCTATTTGATGCATATATCCATCACATTTCTCAGCTTCTCCCTTAATATTCCAATCCATTGGAGCAGGGTTTTAAATATTTGGGTTTTCAGCTGAAACCCAATTTTTACAGCAAAGAGGACTGGACTTGACTCATTGCCAAGGTGGAGAAACATATGAATTGTTTGTGCCTTATTTCTAGATCACGACATATGGTTCTCATAAAATTGGTGTTAGAAGTCATTGTGGTATATTGGGCTTCTATCTTGGATCCCCAAATGCATCCTCGAAAAAATTAGGAAATTGTGCTCATTCTTCCTTTGGGCTAGGAAAAAATATTTGAGGATGTTTCCATGGGTCAAATGGGACATTATTGCTAAAACTAAAGCCTTGGGAGGTTGGGATCTAAAGAAATTATTCCAATTTTCAAAATATTTGACTACCAAATGTGATTGGAGACTAATATCAATGCAGTGCATATGTACATTAGTGATCATCCACAAGTAAATTTCTCCTAGTTCTTTAGAAATCTAGTTAAGAAGCTTGGACAAACTGAGATCAAATATATCAATCATTTGGACAGTGGTTCTAAATTATTTTGATATCATTGGAAGTGGTCTAGCCTAGATGGTAGGTCGAGGTGACATGGTAAGACTTTGCCTTGATCCATGACCTATTAGTAGCATGAGTCACATGTTTCCCCTTCCTTTAACTAATATGCTTAGAGACAGGGGTTATACCAAACTTGCTCAAATTAAAAATCTCGATCTTACATCTATTTAGAAGTAGGGATGGATTTTAGCCAAAGAGCTTGGTTTAGAGGAGGAGTGCCAAGTTTCATGACAAGATTATTGCAAGCTTTATTTAATGGTCACATTACATTAACAAATAGACCTGATGAACTCTTTTATATTATCTCCCCTTACATATCCTACTCTCCAAAGATGGGATTCATTTTCCTTATGGCAAATAGAGTGGAAGTGGATTAGAAATGGTAGTGGAAGGTGGTAGGGAAAGCAAGATGCCCCCAAAATCAAAATTATTCATGTGATGTCTTATGATGAAGAAGGTTCCCACCTGAGATGTTCTCGAGATAAGTTACATGTTTGGGCCTAGCTGGTGTTCATTATGTCAAAACAATGGGGAGAGTGTAGTTCATTTGTTTATGGATTTCCCTTTCTATAAATAGGTATGAAAGGTTTGTAGTGTTGCTATGAGACACTCCATTCCTTGGGAAAGGGTGGATCTGCAGGTTGTTTGGCTAACTTGGTGTGCCAACCCTAGTTGTCATTCGTTCAAAGCTCTACCTCTCATTATTTGTTGGGCGGTATGGTTGACCATGAATAGGGCAGTTTTCCAGGATACACTTTTGGTTCCTATGCACGCTAACACTACAAACAAGGTTTTGGATATCTTAAGTCACTATCTTCAGGAAAAATATAATGCAAGCCTCAAAGCGATAATACCTTAAAGCATTGATATTTGTAATCTGTGAGCTTTCTTCGATGGTGCCTCTATAAGAAAATGGTCAAAACAGTGGAGGAGGGTTTATCTTATTCTTTTCTCCGAAGCATAAATTCAAAGTCAAAATGGGTTTGGGACCTGGGACAAATGATCAAGTGGAACTCTTAGCTTGCAAAAACTTGCTTCTGTTTGCTCAAGAGAAGGGTTGCACTCAGTTACACATATTTTTTGACACAATGTTATATATACTGGCTCAATAATGCTAATGGCTTGCAAGAATATATTTCTACTATCTATTCTAGAGAAGATCATGTGTATTATTGATATCTTCGTATTTTTTTCATGCTCACGTATTTACAAGGAAAGGAACCATACAGTAGACTACCTGTCAAGAGAAGGTCTCCTTTTGGAAAAGATTTTTTGGGTTATAGATGAACAAGAAAACATCCAGTCATATCAGTACTTTTACCATCCAATTAGGAATATAATTCAAGCTCCTTATGCATAATAAAATTGGTTACACATGGATTCACATATATTTATTTTTTGTTTCTTTTAGCTATGTTTATGGCTCTTGTTTTAGTTGTTAGTTTTTTGTTGATATTCATGGACAATCATGTTATATTGTATGCACATGGAAACCTATGTTTTTGTTTTATATATATAGTTAATGCCTACTCTTAGCAGTGTAGCAATCTTTAGGATTAGGCTAGCTACATACATCCTTTTACTCTGTCGATATTTCTTTTGCTCACTCATTGATAGATCAGATTTTATGCATGATTCTAACATTTTCCAACAACTTTTAGCAGTGTGGTATTTCTTTCTTGTTCACATTTTGTTGATGACAAAATGTACAGTCATTTTTTATCAGTTTTATCCTCAAGTGAGCTCTTTTTATAAAGATGCTTTGTTGGGGTATTACATGAATACACACTTGAATTGTATATGCAAAATATGGAATCAATCATTTTAATTTAAATGAAATAATGGGTCTTTTTCTTAGGAAAAAAATTATCTACAATATGAGTAAGATGTGTAATTCCTTCAATTTTCAATGTGTGCTTTGAATAGAAAAATTAAATGCTTATTTTAGTTTCTCTTTGTCATAGAGAGAGGGGGATCAAAAAATTTCTATCATAAATAAAATATTTTAATGTCCATCTTATCTTATATAAAATAATTTTATTTCAACTTAATATTTAGAGAGAGAGAAATACACACACACACAAACACACATATATATACACACACACAAATACAAAGAGAAGTTATTTCTAATTCAGTGTATAAGTGACATGTGCAATTACTTCCACGCGTAATATCAAAGAGAGAGATATGATTTCACTTTCCTATAGAAGGAGGAATTTATTAAAAATATAAAGTAACAAAGAAAACATTTTAATGTGCACAAAGTGAATAAAATATTTCAATGTCAGTTGTATATATTATATAAAATAATTAAAAATAACAAAACTCTCATGATTAAAACATTTTATTCGCGTGCCTTTCAAAATTGAGGAGATGTGGAATTTTTTATGATCAATCAAAAGAAACAGCACACATGGCGCATGTGTGCGTATACGCGCGCACACACACACATTCATCTTAAGTTAGGTTCTATAAGCACCAAGATAGATCAAAGCTATCGAGGTGTGAACCTTTTTCCAAGTTTTTCACTCTAAAAGAAGTACGCACCTTAGCAGATTTTATCTCTCTTAGGCTTAATAGATCTTATAAGATTAAGATGGAAAAAAAAATATTAGTATTTCTCTAATTAGCTAGTAAAAAATTGATAAAGTAAATGTATGTGAATAAACTTCATATATTTGAAAATTATAATTATGCCTAGAAGCGCATTCTACAACCCAGTATGAGGGAAATGTGTGATTTCGTCTCTGCTCAATGTGTAGTTAACATATATCCCTTTAAAAATGTAGGAATTTACAGGGTAAGTTCCTTAGATAAAACACCAAAGGACGCCACTCACAAATAGATCACTGACCAATACACCAGTTTTCTTAACGTGGTTAAAACCCTCAAAGAGGGAAACAGTCCATGGCTTGAGCCAACGCACCCACTGTTGGGTCAATTTACCATGCAAACTAAAACAAGTATTTAATTATCAATCCGGGCTTGTAAGCTTGGAAGCATGTCCAAAGTATATGGATTTTGGTTGTAGTCAATTTTAGAAGATGAAATATAAAGATTGGAGGAAATGCATATTACAAATATAAAATCTAATTAAGTAATTTATGATTCACTTATGTAATATGTGCGGGATGAGGCTCCTAACTTAGGAGAACCAGATTGTCCTTCCCTACAATATTACTTCCATGAAGATAAATCCCAAATCACTAATTAACAACAGTTTATGATGTAGAATATGTAAGAGAAGAGGCTCCTAACTAAGGAGATCCAGGCTATCCTTCTTCACACTTATATTCTATCATTGTCACCATTGCTTTAAAACTAGAAATTTAAAAATAACTTTAAACAAGGAAAAGAGGATGAATTTCAATTATAGCTCCTTATCAAATAGAAGGAGAATTTAACTTAAACTCTTGTTTGTACCTTCATATGCATATTAGAATTAAAACAATATTCATCGAGCAATCATAATAAATCTTTACACATAAATACATCTAAAGAAAAAACTAGTTTATGAAAATTTATGCTAAATTAACCAAGAAGTGCACTTAGCTTGGTGTGGGGGTCCTCCACCCTTGCCTTGCACACTTGAAGAAATCTTAGCTATAGCAACTTCATTCAATCACCAAGCATGAACAACAAGTGAAAATTAAACAGGTTCTTCAATTAACTTTCAGTCTTCAAAGAGTCCCAATATCAGATTATACAAATTCTACTCTCTTCAAGCCTTCAATGGTCTTGGCTTAAATAGAGAAATAATAAACAAACTTGACTAAAATGTCTCTAACATTCATATATATCCTAATCCCATCTATCTTGGTAGAATCGATCCATTCGGTTACACAAAATCTGGAAAATCCCAAAAAATACAAAATTTGACCTATTTCCTAGGGATTTCCTGAAAGACATGTCATTTTTTACCAGCATTGACTGGGCATGTTTTAGCTTGGATTGACCGAACCAATAGGTACACATCCATCCTTGGTTCCCAATCTTTCCATATCTATGCTCAACTCATGCCTAGGTGTCCTGCAAGTATGACTTCAATGGAGCCATTACGGGAATTTTCAGTTCTATCCAAAAAATGCTCTTAAGACCAATTTTTTGAAAAAATATATAAAAATTGAAAAACATAATTTATATACCTGAATATGCATAAATTGGTCAAAATTAGGTGTCTATGGATGGTATATTGTTAATAATGATGGAAATTAGGTGTATTTTAATAAGAAAATTTGATCAAAATTGAGGACCAACAACCACTTCAGGCAATTTATTAATGTAAAAGAAAGAAAATTTACATAAGCTTCTCTCATGAATAGTCACCTTACAAATGATCGTCCATGCTCTTTAAATAGAGATCATGGACCAATCGGGTGTTAAGCCATGGATCAAGTGTCGGTAATACCGAGGAGAGAATGAACCGTCGGATCACTTCATGTCTAGGACATATCATGACTCTCGAATTGTAAGTTACAAAAGTACATAGTAAAGAAACACACTTTACCTAACTCTACACTAGACCAAGTTATACTTAACTATTTCCTATGTGTCGGAATATCCTAACAAAAATAAAAAATAAAAATAAAAATAAAAAAGGTCTACTATAATGAAAACATTTATTAGTTATACATATTTGGTTAGTTTTAATTAAAAACATTATAAAACATCAATAATCGCATTCTCATTGTGCTCACTTGATTAGTCATTAATACTACAATCCAGTAAGAAAGAGATGTGGTAAAATAGATAAATAAATACTTTTGTATCGCCTCGAAGGACAATTGGTCACGAGGTGTGCATGGGGGTAGGGAAACATGACCAACAATCAAGTTGAAATGCATGGCTTGTTGCAAGGTCTGTTGCTAGCTAAATAATTTAAAGCTTCTAAGGCTATTATCCTTGGGGACTCACTAATTATTATTCAACATCTCCATAATTGAATAAGGCGAAAGGACAACTACTTGGAAAATTTACTGAAGAAAATTCTCATGTTGTTGGATGGATTTCCTCATAAAGCTTTCTTTCATAATATAAGATATAAAAACACAAAATTCGATCAAAGTTCAAACCAGCCATGCCATCTCCAAGTTGGGAAGCTCGAAATCAATGGAAAAACAAAGTGGTGTACCCTACCATAACATTACAACAATGGATATAATAACAATCAAACATTTTATCATTGGACAAATCACTAGCTCACTCATGAGACATATGTATAATAAAGGAAATATATCCCTTCATTTGGATAAATGCCAAACTCTGGTCATGGAAACTCATCATCATTTTGTGCATGCAACCAAATCATATAACCTTTCCCCTCCATGCTTACTCTTCATCCAGTGGATGCAGTACGAAACTAAGGATCCTCATCTCGAAAAAACTGATTATACATCACCATAAGAGTATGAGGCAATGTTATACAACCATAAATACTCCAACGTGTAGATTAATGTGGTTCAATATTACAAGAATGCACTTGAAATCTTGTAGATGGAGAGGCCCTTTCATCCCCATTCCTACATAGAGAATTACAGGAAAACATCATGGTTTTATCTAACACTTTCAGGATGTGGGGCCTTTGTTTCTGATCACTATTTCCATCTCTTCACCATGCTCTAACCTAAGACAACAAGTAGAATTGGGAAAGGTACAATTGTGATCTGTTAGTTCACCCCTCTAATTAGGCAGATACAATGGTTTCCCAATTGGACATTGTTTCCCACCACTTTGTGGGTGATATACCTAGGAAAAAATATTTATCCATGATGGTCCTCGGTAGGCAGCCAGGAGCCCCCAGTAGCCACCATCTAGCTCATTGTACCATTTCTCTGCCACCTCAGCCAGCCATGTGGTCCCTCACCCATTTGTCATGATCGTATGCTTGAAGGTGGGCCTCCCAAACCTAAAGGTATGCCTTGTCATTTGGTGATTGATTATTTTAGTTTACTTATCATGGAAACTCTTAGGCATGGATTAATGGAGGGATTTGGTGGAAAGAGTGGACTAGGTATGTGCTCTTGTCCCCTATGCCTCTATTGGATGTTAACCTTGGACCTAGTCCTGTGGGATCTCTTTTACTAGCATTTGGGCTTTAGTGATGGTACTACATGGGAAACCTCAATTTTGGTTGTGTGGTCCCACTGCCTAGTCCACATATATCACCCCCCCTTCTGCTCATTATAATCCCATTCATCACTCCTCCCACCTAGGTCCATATTCCTCCACTAGGTCCACAAAGGGTCAACCACCCCCTCCCATTTGCCCACACCTTGGGTTGGTCCTAGAACGATGCTCGGAGGTTGATGCAAAAGAAAAGAAAAGAAAAGAAAATTCATAATTAGCCACATTTAATAGGAAATTGTACCACAAAATGCAAAAGATGGTCGGGAAAAAGACATTTAGCACGTAGGAAAAAGCCAATACATGAGCTTTACCCCCTTCCATGGCCATAACATTGGTTCCTATAAGCCCTAGATTGAGCTTCCTCTATCATTCAGGAACTCGTGATTGTCCCAACCCCTGGTGGGCGATGAGCTCCCCCACCTTAAAGGGGGTATCCACTGTTATACTTTACATATCGTGCTCTCATTCCTTTTAACCCTGAGTAGTTAACCAAAGAAATATCATAAAAAGAAAAAGGCATATGAAGAAGGGTGAAGAAATCAAGGTCGGGGTAACTCATGTACCACAATTGCTCGCTCCTACACATCATTTACCCAAGTATGGGCCTCCCTTTCATTAGCTACCCTTGCACCATGGCATGTGACCCAAGTTTTCCCCTTCATCCCATAATTTGTTCCATCACTTTATCACATGCCACCACCATTTGAAGGATGTACTATGGACATACCACCCCCTTTAGAAGCAGAAACCACCTAATAGGGTGCTTGGTTAATCCCCCTTTGAGATTGGAGACATTTGCACATGCCAAATACCACTATGGAAGGGCATGCCATTATGAAGCACCCACCTATTTTCCATGGTTTGTAAACTCTTTTACTTAATTTCTTTAATAAATTTGTGTACTGGAGGGCAAGGGGATGCATTGGATCTTATCCAGGATTACAAATCGTCTCCATTTTGTGTTTGGTCTCCCTATATGGGGTCCTAATCCTCCATAGGATTACATTGGTAGATGTAGGGTGTGTGTATAGATCCATGGGCCTCCACAATAGAAGATAGAATTCCATGGATCCCTAGAGTCATTTAGAGATAGCCCGTGGTTCCCCTATTGGATAAAGAATATGCACCTAGTTCATCATGCCCAGCCAGCGCCACAGTTACACCATACACTTGGCAGATGATCTAGGATCTATATGACGATGTGGAATCACCTATAGTATCATCCTAGACCTTGCAGATGGTCTACATGCATCTTTGATTTGTTTGGAGACCCATGAGGACACTTGTGTGCCCCCACAACCATTTGGAAGCACCACAAGTTTATTACTTGGAGAACAAGGGGCCAACCCCTTGTCCACTACTTTTAGGAGTCCTATTTCACATTATGGAACCTATGGACTTCATTAGGCCTCCTCCAAATCCCAACGACGTGCATTATTTATCATTCAACCTCTTGAGAGGCTTATTCTTTTGATTTTGAGCTAGTTTGGTTGGCTTGTCCCCAAAAGTTAGTTATCTTGAACATTATTTAATTTAGGGGCTCAATTAGGCCTCATTAGGAAAATCAAATTCATTTGGACATGTATAAATACAAGTGATGTGATTTCATTTTAGAGTCATCACTTGGTTTTGACTTGTATCTCTATAGAGAACTTCATTATCCTTCTTGGAGAACAAAATTTTGGAGCATGGAATGAATTTTAATGATTGGATCATTTTCTCATCTCTTGGAGCTTCTTGATTGGAAATTATTTGGATATTTGGATATATTTTTATACATGTAAGTACAATTTGATGTTGTTCATTCTTTATTTTTGTCATATACATTGTTGTTGGGAATTTCGCTATATTAGGGCTTAATCACTGCATCCATTTGAAGTTGTGGAAATTTTGTTTTTGGATAGTGTTGTTTCATGTATGGGCCATGTATAATGAATGAATGTTCCTAGGGATATTTCATTGTTGAAATTTATCTTGATAAGCCATATATTTTGAAAAACGGAGTGTAAACTCTTTGAAGTTGCTTTTCTTCTGTCTTGATGCTAAGAAAAGTTGTCTTTAAGGCCTCATTGACCTAGAAAATCAGATCTGAATTTATAATCATTCTTGACTCCAATCTCCCCAAAGGATTAGGCACTGGTCTACCATAATGTGATCACCTTAAGCCTAATTTTCCTCTTACCTTCTTCCATTTTCTAATCCTAGTCCCTTTAGGTCTCTTAGGGAATCATTTTTCTCACAAACCACTCACCCAAAAAATTCGATCTCTTGGCCACTACTCCACTAGTGTGTCTCTGAGGTCTCCTCCAAATTTGTGGGAATCCCAACAATGAGATTGTGAGATATCCCAAAAGCTAGCCTCGTGATTGAATCTTGCCCTTGGTTTCCTTGGACTTGTAGCCTCATTGGGATCATCATATTGTCTTTATTAGAAATTATTTCTTTGATCCCTTTCTCTTCCCTAGTTGGGTCAAGTACATCATTGGTTACTAAATCCCATTAGCTTGACCTACTCGAGGATCCACTTGGTCTCCTGTGGTCCAATTTCCTATCAAAATTGATTCTTCAAAAACCACTTGAGAAACCAAGTTTCATAAGGATTTTAGATGTTAGGAAGTTCCTTTGAAAGTCATATTCCTTAAACCTAGCACTCAAATCATCATCAACCCCTCCTAAAGAACCCTACACCTTGCTTAAAAGGCAAGCAAACCCTAATTTTGAGTTTCTCTTGGTAAAGGGTTATTGGAATCACCTCCTATCCATTTCATTGATTTACCCTTCACAGGTGATTCCCTATATATACCGGGTCTCCTCCCATCGATGAAAGTCTGTGAAGAGTAGGGAGCTTTAGCTATGGTGACGTTGGGCTATAGCTCTATTGTTGCTCTTAACCTAGCAAGTGCCCCTCTAGGACCCATGCTAGTTTGAGCCGTAGCATTTTGGCATCGTTGTCAGGGACACGAGACGTGCATTTTTCCCCATACGACATATTGACATATCATTATTGGTGACTCCATTAGAAGAACGAAACCCTAATTCTTCATTGAACTTTAAGGTCGATGCTTGTAGGGTGAAGCAAGCATTTTTATAGGCCTATTTAAATTCACCCTGGCGACTCCTACGTTAATTTACATGCATATCTTAAATAGGTTGCCTTTATTTGATTATTTTCCCTCTTTAGACATTATCAGGATCTAAACAAGAACACAACAAATTACAGATATAACCATAAATACAGAGATGCAGCAGAAATAATACTTCATTTCATTAATAGGAAATATTGAAATATGCTTACAAACAGAAATGGAAATAAACTAGCTTGGGCGATGGTAGCTTATCTCTGAGAAGAGATGTGGTGGCTACATGCCTCTGAACTATGTTACAATGAGGCTCAAAGGCCTATTTATTTTTGAGAAACAATGGAAAACCCTAAACATACAAAAACCTAACCCTGGCGCTTCGTGTGCCCCCATTTGGGTAAATTGGTACATCAACTTCCTGGGGTCGTAACTTTGGCATATGATCTCTGTTTGGCTATCATAATACCCTGTTTCGAATATCTCAAAGAGAAGGTCGAAAACATTATGGAAAGCCTATTTGGGACATTTTCAATCTCTCCATTTTCCATAAAAATGTCATTTAGGGCCTCAAAACAGCTCCGGAAGTTCAGGACCCGAAAAACTGCCAAAAATAGTAAGATGTGCTACAATTAAGGAAACCGGAATACTGAAAGAGACAGCGTTGGGGGTCCAAGTGGAATAGGTAGGTGGCCACCAATATCCACTTGGATCATTCCTCCCCCCTTAGGAAGCAATGGTCCCCATTGTGTTGAGTGCCTCCATGAGATGGGGAAACTTCTGCTGAACTTTGTCCCTGGTGATTTGTACTGCAATCTCTGATGTGTCCAGTAATGGTGGAAAGTATGGTCAAGGGTGGTCCAAATTGAACACTCAGTGCAAGCAAAAGAATGGGGGAATGTTCTACTCCATAGCATTGTTTCCCACATCTTTGTTGATGGTGTAAGGACCATATCGGAGTGGTCTGAGCTTTTGATGGGCTCTTGTAAGGCATTATTTCCACAAATGCAATTGGAATTTGTTTCCCACCTGAAACTTATGTGGCACCATATGTTTATCATGTCACTGCTTGTACTTGGCATTTTCCACCATGGAGCAACGATATATCAGCCCGTTGGGTAGAGGTACTCTGAGAGTCAGATTGAACGAATGCTTGACCTGACAGTGCAACAGTACCCCTGTGGGTGAGGAGAAGATGTTCCTGTCTTCTTTCATGACCATATCCACTTGCTTCTGCTGCATGGAGGAACACTTCCTGGGGGCCATGGATGTGGCTAAGATCTTCCCCTTACTTTGAGAGTGAACCAGAAAGAAAATAAATTTCCTAGTCTAGGAGATGATCTTACTACCTTTCTTAACAGAGATCAAAGAAGTAGTTGTAGGTGGGGCTACCTCCGGTATCTTGTATAATGTATTACACAAAGAAATAATTACAGTGTGAGGCCTTGGCTCATACACAGCATGTCGCTTCCACAAGTATGGTTGGCCTAATAATGCATCACAAACATCTAGAGGTGCAACATCACACAATACCTCATCTGTGAAGGGCTTGAGGCTATAGGGAAGGTGGCACTATTGGCAGACTCGGAGATCTTGTCCTTGGTGAAGCCACCCGATGTTGTACGGTTGCGGGTGTGGTATGGTCAGTAGTCCTGGCTGCTTCATGACCTCTATTGAAATTAGGTTCTTTTGGCTCCCACTGTCAATAATGAATTGGAGCAGTGAACCCTTCACCCACATCTGTGAGTGGAAAAGACACTCCCCCTCCTCTGGATCTTCGGGCTCATTCTTCTTGATCTTGGTCGTGGCAAAAGTGGTGCTAGGCTCCACATCAATGATCTACTTCCCTTTGTCCTTCCTCTTGTCAGGTTCTGACTCAGGGTTGGAACATGCATCTGATTCTAAAGCCTTCAACTCGGCCACCAATGTCTGCTTGGTCCGACACTCACTTATTTTGTGAGTGGGGCTCTTATGGAACTCACACCATTTTCCTGTGTCCTTATTTGAATTTGTGGTGTTGTTCTTTTCTTGCAGCTTCGACAGGTTGTCTTGGGTCACCCTGTCTTGGCTTTGTCCTTGGTTTTGAGGTTTGGGGAAGCCTTTCCCTTGCTTCAGATTCGCAGATCCAAAGTCTCACATCTTTTGTTTAAACTTTTTCTCAATCTTGATAGCGTATTGGTACATCATGCCAAGGGAGGAGATGTCCAGGAACTCCATTTTGTCCTGGATGTACCTGTGTAGACAGTCACAGTATTTGAGTACCAAATACTGCTCAGTATCCTTGATACCCAACTTTGTGCGAAGGGTATGAAAAATATTGGTAAACTCTAGCATGTCTTGGTCCCTTCCCTACCGCAGTGTGGTCCACTTTATGTATTTATCCTCATAACTTCCGACAGGGTAGTACTGCTCCTTGATGGCATCCCTAAATGAATTCCAAGTGGGTGAGGCTAAAAACAGTGAGGTCATACTTTCATCCTTCTGCTCGCAGTAGGTTTCCTACCAATCCTTCACGTGGGGGGGGGACTTTGAGAAGAGTGAAAGTAATCTTTTCTCGTCCGGAAAAATCATGAACCAAAAAATACCCTTCTAGCAAATTTAACCATTTATCTACAATGTTTGCATCTATCTGACCCTCAAATGTGGTAATGTCAAAGTTAACTTGTACCTTAAAGGGTGTGGCGCTTCTAGAGTAGCTGCTGGAAGTAGATGTGTCGCCCCTAGGTAGCCACTGAAGGATCTAAGCAAAGTTGTCCATCATCGCGTTCCTTTATTTCTCGAGGGCCTCTTCGAGCAAGATTTTGATAGGATCTCCTACCCCCTCGACTTTCTTTTCATCCGCCATGGGAGGCCGCAGGATTTGTGAGGCTAGTCTTGCAAAGGTTCGACCAGTTCAAGCCCTAACACCTTATATCCCGACCTCGTTGGGGACATGCAAAGAAAAATAGAGAAAGAGTGGATCACTCTGATACCACTAATCTAGATCTAAACAGGAACACAACAAATTACAGATATAACCATAAATACAGAGAGGCAGCAGAAATAATACTTCATTTCATTAATGGGAAATACTGAAATATGCTTACAAACAGAAATGGAAATAAACTAGCTCGGGCAATTGTAGCTTATCTCTGAGAAGAGATGTGGCAGCTACATGTCTCTGAACTATGTTACAATGAGGCTCAAAGGCCTATTTATTATTGAGAAACATTGGAAAACCCTAAACATCCAAAAACCTTAACCTGGGAGATGAAGCACCAAAGGGGTGGGCCCCTGTTTGGGTAAATTTGTACAGCAACTTCCTGGGGTCGTAACTTTGGCATATGATCTCCGTTTGACTATCATAATACCCTGTTTCAAATATCTCGAAGAGAAGGCCAAAAAAAACCGAGAATCCAATTTGGGATATTTTCAGTCTCTCCATTTTCCATAAAAATGCCATTTAGGGCCTCAAAACAGCTTCGGAAGTTCAGGACCCGAAAAACTACCAAAAATAGTAAACTGTGCTACAATTAAGGAACCCGGAAAAATGAAAGAGACAGTGTTGGGGGTTCAAGTGGAATAGGCAGGTGGCCACCAATATCCACCTAGATCAAGACATCGCTAACATCCCTGGCCACCTTAATCATGTCACGGGAATGATGGTACATGGGGTGCCCATGTTTGATGGTGATCCACTCTCTGCAATTGACCATGTAGAAAGATTTAACACACATGCTTCAAAGGAGAAAGTAGTTCAACAGGGTGCCCTTATGTTGTTGTTCATGGGATCCCTCAATGGTCATAACTCATGGTTGCATGATCATGAACCTAAGAGTATCTCATCTATTAAGGAGTTTGTTGATGGATTTCTCAGACACTTTCAAGTATACCCTGCATTAAGCATCCAAGAGGAATCCTTCGTTGAGCATCATCAAGACATTGAGAATCTAAGAAATGAGCAGGAAGACGAGTCATCGTTGGGTCCACACAATGAAAAGGATGATTTTAACAACATGTGTGTAGGAAAGAATGATTCCATGGAAAGTGAAGTTGAGATTAACCTTACCTTTCTCAAGGATAGTACTCAATGATGATTCTCCTTTTGAGAACCTTAAGGAAGGTGATCCCATTAGCCCCTTAGAAAATGACATTGGAGAATATTTCCATATTGAAAGGGAGAAATGGGAAATTTTTCGTCCTTAATTTGACTGTGCTCCCATTTATGACAACGACAAGGAGGATGAGGTTGAGAGTGGTCCTCCCTTTCTCCCGAGAATTATTTATGATGACATATCCATTAATACCCTTGGGAAGGAGATTATAATTTTCCCTTTCATGAAAGGGATAAATTGGAGATGATTGATTCTCTTTTTTGGGAAGACCCTATCTTTGATACCAACAATGATATGATTGATAAGGCCCTTACTCATAAATACCCTCCTTATGATTCCGGGAGTATATTCAAATCACTTGAGCCTCTAGAGTTTGATTTTTAGAAAAAAGATCTTGTTGAGGCTTCACCTTTCCCTTTTCCCTTCTATTACTCATCATCTTGAGTCTTCATCAAGTGATTCTCTCGCCCCTTGTCATATGATCCTCTCATTGATTATACTTTACGTCCTTGGACACACCCTCAGGGTTTCAATAACTCCATGACCTCCCCTCTCCAATGTGACCATCACCTTGAGCAGCCTATTTGTTGCACTCCTTTCCCTCACCCTTCGTTCCCCTCTCATCACAACCTTATAGCAACCACAAAGCACAATATTATGAGTAATGATTGTGATAAGAACTTCTTAAGGGTAATCATTCATTCCACTATTTTGTACTTAGAGGGAAGGCTCCGCATTTCTATATTGACTCGTGTTCCTTCTCTTAGGGGTTCCTCTTACCTCACATGGAAACCATATTTTCCCACCTCTCGCCCACAACATCCTCCATGTGTTTGGATCTACATTCGCTTTGGGATTTGTTGCATGAGTAATCATACAGGCAGACATATTTATATCGATTTGATGATATGTTGGTTGCATTGGCTTTATGATTAAACTTAATATTAGCTTTGTCGTATGCATGTTAGGGTAGGATGCATTTCATTCTCACTTTCTCGTTAAAACCAACATCATATGATATTTATCATGGTAGATTATATGCATTTAGATAAAATTTGCATTATATTTACTTTCCTATTGATTTTATGGTCTAACACTAAGCATGGGTGATCATACGACACCATAGAAACATGTTTTCCCATGCATTTAGTTTTTTATATGTGTAGGTAACAATTTTACGGTAACCGAGAGAATGTTGGTGTTCTCATGACCTCCCGTTCAATTTGCTTCACCCACTTATTTGAGAGCTAATGTCCCAATTACAGCCAGATGTTACCCACAATTTTGTGGGTCATATCCCTAGGAGTATATTTTTCTCCATGATGGTCCTTAGTCGGAAGCTAGTAGCTCCCTTCAGCCACCATCTAGCTTATTGTACCATTTCTCTACCACCTCAGCCAGCCATGTGGTCCCTCACCCATCTGTCATGATCGTATATTTGAAGGTGGGCCTCCCAAACCTAAAGGTATGCCTTGTCATTTAGTAATTGAGTATTTTAGTTTACTTATAATGGAAACTCTTGGGCATAGATTAATGGGGGGATTTGGTGGGAAGAAAGGACTAAGTATGTGCTCTTGTCACCTAGGCCTCTTTTGTATGCTAACCTTGGACCCTAGTCTCGTGTGATCGCTTTTACTAACCTTTGGGCTTTAGGGATGGTACTACATGGTGTTACACAGTATTTTGTTACACCTCCTTCACTTTCCTGTGTCATACCCCGGAGTGCCAAGAACTTGACAACTGTGTAGTGTACCCATCCTGATATGCAGTCCAGATCCTCCTCGAAGAACTAATGAAAAGTTTCCTTGAGCCTTTCCTGATAAAATGAGCTCCAAACCCTAATTTATGGGTCAGCGTGATTATGACACTACCCTCTCGTGTTGATGGCAGTTTGCACCATATGAGCCTCGCGTTGCCAGCATATATTTTTCCTTGATACTCATGTTGAACCCGAAAAGGAATTTTTTCCCAAAGTGGAGGAGAAGCTTCGTGATCTAGAGGCTTCCAGAATACCGATTTGGATGATGTTCGTTGTGGATGTGGTCGAATTCTCCCAATATTACCCTTTGATATTATCCCTATGGGCTTCCTCCTTGGGATGAGGACCTTCCCCTATCTTTGGTTAGATCATAACTCCATCTCCCTACCTATAAATTCATCCCCCTCCATTCCCAAATGGTTGGTCTCTAATTATTTACACCCTTATGTTGAGATAGTGCGTACATGCTATTCACTTTGGCTTGGAGAAGGAGTGCTTAGAGAGATTGAGCTTGGACTTGGACATTCACTCAAGGAGGGTTGCTAATATCAAGGCCTGGGTTGTATGCTTCCTCTTTTATTTATTAATATATACAACTACTAGTTCACTTTCCATAAATTCCTATGTCAATGCTTCATTTATCTTAATGCTCCTTGATCTGTTAAGTGGATTACGTTTGATTATGCTTGATGCACTTTATGCTTTATCATATCTTTGACCTCTTGTGCAGGTATTCAAATGCTATGAGTAGCAAGGAATGAGCCTGAGGATCAAGTGATCAAGATCTTCAACAAAGGAGTGCATTATAGCATCAAAGCGAGGTAGGTCCCCTTCCTCCTCCCTTATTTTGATTGTAATCTAGGAAAGTGTCTTATAGATTGTCTCATTTGTTGCTAGACCCACTCATTTGGCTAGAGGGATCGTCTCTATCTGCTGAGAGGATTTGCCTACTCAACAAAATGGTGAATCCATTGGGGAATGAGTGGTATAAAAGTATAGCAATTGGTTCCAGTGACGATGGAACTGCTCAAAACATGTAAAGGTTAATAGGCTAGCTAATAAGACCACTCATCGCAGATGTTCCTCAGGCAAAGGTAAAAGAACCAAGTGAAATCATATGATCGTCCAAAGAGATGGTGACGATGGAATGAAAAAACCAAGGCTCATCTGGCCTAACAGGCTAATAAAAATGGCAATCACAAGTTGTAAAGTGGGAATGGTTTCATTTTTACACAATATTGAAACATGAGAAACTATGCTTGAGTATACTTGAAGATGGTTTCATTTTTTCACAAGCTTGAAACATGGGAAAAAATTATACTTGGATTTGGTTTCATTTTTACACAATCTTGAAACAAAGATAAACTATGCTTGAGATAAGTTTGATGCCCTTAGCATAATAACTCAATTCGAGGTACATGCCCCCCATGCTTCATTTCATTCACCTAAGTAGACTATTGGTTACTAACAAGTGGATGGAATGAAGGTTCACTTATGAGACCAAGTGAAAGACTCAACTGGGATTTTACGAGATCTAATTAAAGACTCGAATTGGAAGGGGATTTGTTTCATTTTTTTAATGAGCTTGACACAGGAAAAAAACTCTGCTTATGGGAACTTATTTCATTTTTTTAACGAGGTTGATATAGTAAAATAACTATCCTCATGAGAGCCTATTTCATTTTTTAATTAGGTTGAAATAGTAAAAGAACTATCCTCATGGGACCTATTTCATTTTTTTAACGAGGTTGACGTAGTAAAAGAACTATCCTCATGGTCCTTTTTTCATTTTTTAACTAGCTTGACACAAGAAAAGGAACTCTAGTCCAAACCCTTGATCCAGACCAAAAGAGATCATGGCTTCCAAGAGGTTCTCATCAGAACGGAGAACAAAACTCTGGAAGGAATACATGTCTAGGGATCCAATGGAAAAATCGGGCTCCCATTCCCCCAGCACATGACGTACTACATCACCTACTAGATCATCAGTAGATGTGGGCATGGAACAGGTATCCACGTAATTAACCTATGGCGGGGGTGATACTGTTTGCACATAAGAACCATTTAGGGATGATGGTTGATTAGGATTTGATTCAGGACCAATGAATGTAAGCTAATCAATTATCACAATGCTTCCTTCATGCGGGAAACACATCACTCGAAATAGGGAGGAGACAATAGCTCCCATGACGTAAACATAGTCATAGCCAAGGAGTAGATTCAAATCCAAAGGGCCTTGGACAACCATCACGTCTATATAGACAGTCTTTCCTCCCAAAGTAATAGCTAACTTAGGAACGATCCCTAACGGTTGATTGGTTCCTCTATTAAAAGCTAACGGATTCTGGGTGATGGGGACAAGTTGAGGAGAACCTAAATCTTGCCAAGCAATTGAGGACAGGATGCTAACAGATGTGCCCTCGTCTATAATTTTTCTAGGTACATCTGTATGGAAAGCCTTTATTATAATCTGGAAAGGTACATAAGATGGAAGACGATATCCTGCGAGTCAACTCCAATCAAAATAAGCAACTAAAATACTCGGGGGGGTGTCGTAGGAATGTGAGAGCTACCCTCTTGAATTATGGGAACAGGAGAACTGCTCTCATGCACCTCAGAAATGAGAGGATGTCCCTCTAGTTAATTTAAAACTTAATAAACCAAAAGAACCTAAGCATTACGAGGTTCACTCTCTACCTGAAAGGTATGCTTAACTGAGGGTGGAGTGAGGTCTACCATTTTCTCAACCAATGGTTGGTCGAGAACGAACTCATGAGACTCACCTTCAGAGAGAGTGGGGTTGACCAAAGATGGATTTTGATTAATCACTTGATCAATTAGTAAAGGATCATGGGAAAGCTTTTGATAACCAACCGAAAGAAGAGGATGGGAAGCTTTAAGGTTTTCCAACTCTTGGGAAGTGTCATCCATAAGAGGACAAAGGTGAATGGGATTATTACCTTCACACAACTTACAAGGAAATTTGACTTTTCCCTTTTTCCCATGGGCTTTACTAATTGAAAGTTTATCACCAACATGATCTCTAGAGGCTGATGAAAAACGTTGATGTGAACCTATGGACAAAACTTCTAAGACTATGGGAATACCAGGGAAATTTCGAAGAAGGTGGTCTCCCTTACATAACATGCAAGGGAATTTTACTTTCCTGGGCTGGTTGGAAGATTTTTCTTCATTAGTTGCATCAATAACAATAGTTGTTTGGTTTCTCCCTTGCTTATTTTTCTTCTTCTTCTTTGTCCTCTTCTTCTTCTTCTTAGCTTCCTGGTTACTAGAATCCAGACTTTCACCAAGAAAAGAAGAAGAATGGGGTGAAGAAATACGTGAACAAGGTGAGTGGTCAACCTAAGGATCAACATGAGGTTGATGTTGTTCAGGTGGAAGAGAACTTGGTTGAAAGGTAGTTTGGACACTTGGAATCACCGAGGTCGAAAATAACCAAACCGACAGACCAATGGTCAATCCAAGAAAGGACATTGTTTCCATATAGCAAGCACCAACATTTACAAAATAAGGAAAAGGACTAGGATTCCCATTAGGGGGCTTTCCTTGGTTGGTAGACTCGGGAAATGTTTCCATTGGTATAAACCTAAGATCTACTAAGGAGTATTTCCATAGGAAGGATGTTTTTTCCTCTGTCAATTAATTGATTTTAGAAATTAACAAAATAAAATAAAAGAGGGGTAAGCTAGGTAAGAGGGTTTACAAAGTATCCATGAACTGTAATATACACCTTAGCCTAAACTAAGGACTTAACGTACAATTGCCAATCTCCCTGAATGTTGTGTTCGGTGTATCAAGTCTACAAGGTGGTTGACTCGGTTACCTATGGCTAAAATATAGCAACCCAGTGGGCTCTCCCAATATATACTTGACGGTATGGGGAGCACAAGTTTGTGTTAGTGTTGTCTAATGCATAACCGTTCGGCGAGAGCATTCCCATATACTTGCCATACTGAAGTGCCTCTGATATACCCAAAAGTACTAGGGAACTTCAATATACTTCTGTACTAGAATGGGATTTCACCCCCGGGATCCAATGCAGACAGTTAACGACAGTTGCTAGGTTTATAGACGTCGGAGCATGTCTCTAGCCTAGACCTCTAAATATTTGTGTTAAGTTCCAAATGCTCCTTAGGTTAACTGAGGTAAATTTTAAGTTTATCTTCAATTAAGTTTTGGTTTTAAGGCTCAAAATGATGTCACCTAAATCCCTAAGGTGCAGATATATGAGAAAAGGAAACTTTCCACCTTGATGAAATCTAGACTAATCAAAGGAATAAATTTCACTCAATAATGCATCAAATGACATGCTTTCCACTAACTTTCATTTTCATCTTCCAAATCCAACGCCAAAAGTAAAAATTGATTCCACTTTTCACTATCCTAAATGCAAATTTTCGAAAGCAAAATGATTTAATTTACAAAGATGCACTTATATGAATTATGCTTTTCTTTTCATTTTCAATGATTTGATGCACCTAATACAGTTTTTAGCTTTCAATCACTGAAAAATGTGATCTATTTTCAATGATGAATCTCAAAAAATAACTTTTCAATGCAACTAATCTAATGCATTTTCACGAAAAGTAAATTTCGAAATACAAGCTAAAAGAAATGCAAAACGATGTTTTCAATGATTTCCACATAAAACAACACTCAATCAATAAGCAAAACCAGCATCTCAATGACACCAACAAGTAACAAGTGATGACCAATTGACTAGAAACCCTAGAACTCAATCAGATTTCACTTCAAAGCCAGTGAGACAAATTTTGAAAATTAATCAAGACAATCAATCAAAAAACTAACAAATCCAAGCATACAGGATGGGAAAAGACCTGAGGGGCCAAGACACACTGGATTCTAAGGCAGGAACTCTAAAAATTCTCACACTCAAAGATCAGTGCTACTTTATATAGCAAAACCCGTGATGATTGGGTCATCAGCGCAACTTTTTGTAGCAAAACCTGCATTGGTCGGGGTCATCAGCACTACTTTATATAGCGAAATTTGTGTTGATTTTCAGTGCGAGAAAACAACTCAAAAAATGGTTTTCAACGTGATGTACAGGTAAAAAACAAGTGCTGCCAACGCGACTGTCACTGATAAAACTCACGTTGAGTGAGGAATATGGGAAAAAACAAAAAATATTCCAAAAAACAATCCAGACTTAGCACTCTAAGGGAGTAATAAGTGATTGTGCAAACCTATATTGACTCAATCTAACTGGGAACTAGAAATTTGGTCAAACTAATCAACCTTACCCTGGTCAAAACCCACCTTTGTGGGGACAAAATCTGCCTTATGGTCAGGGTACCCCTCAATGGGGGCAATATCAAGCTCCTTATAGTAAAAATCTGCCACTTTGGGGGTAAAACCCATACCAACAAGGATGGAATCCACAAACTAGTCCTTATCAAAGTCCTTACATGCCCTTCAAACCGCAATTGTATTTTCTAACGACATTGGAACTGTTAGATGTGTCAAGGCTCACTAATGATCCAATACTTCATTCACCTTATTAGCCTCCGATTCCCACTAAGATTCCTAGCGATTGCCCAAAATTCGAAGGAAGAGCTAAACAAGACCCCCAGGCCCATGATATGACTTGCCACTTATGATTTTCATCCAATTCCTGGGTTGACGACTCTGTTTTTCGTCATCTCTTTTAGCAAAACTTGACGGGTGTTGTCGTGAAATGGTACATCGGGTTACCTCGAGGTGCCTATCTAGTTACCAATTTGTTATGACACTGGTACCCATGTTCTTACATCTCTGAAACAGGATACTTCTATCCACATCTTTGATCACATTCATGAATGGAGACATCGGCAAGAAACACCTGATGAGTTGATAACAGAATGGTTTACCAAATCATTCGTCAACAAAATTGTTGCAGACATAGAAATGGGAGGTTGTGTTATTGAAGATCAATCCATTTCCCATGCCCAATATTTAGATTTGGTATATTCCCAATCTGGCACATTATATGATCTCTTACCTAATGCTCCAAGGCCATCTACGAATCCAGCATCTTCTAAATCTCTGGAAGTACCACCCATCGATGGTATTATTGGATTTGTGTCTCAAAATTCCACTAAAGTTTCTTCGAAGAAAAAATTCGTTTCGAATATTGCATCCAATCCTCCTTCGAAACCCTCTTCGAATCATGGTAAAACCTCTGAGGTTAATTTTTTTCAGTCTATCGCGGAAGACAAAACCTCAAAAGGTAAAAAGAAGGGTAAAGGAAAAGAAAAATATGATACCCCAAAACAGGATCCTCCTAAGTCATCTGCTGATGATGTCTCCAAACGTAAGCCTAAGTATCCTTGTCTCATTTTTTAGGGATGTCACTATACCAAGGATTGTCCCCATCATGTAAAATTCAATCGCTTATTGAGAGGCACTCAAGGGACACCGGCTGTATTGAAAGAGCCATTTCCATCACAGCAAACCTAATTGGTAGAACAACCACAATCCTCTGCCTCTTCAAGTTCTCTGGTTTACATGAGTGGAAAAGTGCCTATTTATGTTGCCACTTGGTCAAAATATTATCAAACTCCTCAAATGTAGATAGTGGAAAAGGAAGCCACTGATACACCTTCTACTTCCACTCCACCCAGTTCTAGTCCTCTTCATATCAAGAGACCTAATAATGAATTCGTCATCTGATCGCCCCCTAAAGGTGTGCTTTGGAATTCATCTTATAATATAAATGCTAGAGCTACTCAACACTAAAGTATTGTCGAAGATCTAGCTCAAGTGCCTTCGGCAATGTCTTCCTTGGAAGTTCTCCAAACCTGTCCGACGCAACGAAAATCATTATTATCTGTTATAGGAGGAATCGATCCTATAGATTTGAATTTGATTACTTTTGATCTAGAAAACCTTGTTCCTTGTCTTCCCCATCAAATTGCATTTTTAATCTAAGTCATTATAAAAGGGAAGACAATTTATTGCACTGTCATTGATGAGGGTGCTTCCACCTGCATCATGTATGTTTCATGTTGGAAAGCCATCGGTTGTCCACCTCTCAATCAGTCTCTGAACACCTTAGAAGCCTTTGATGGCAGAGGATCACGTTCTTATGGTATTCCCATAATTTTTACCATCGCCTTGGAAGGGAAAACTGTCGAATTAGAAGTAGAAGTCATAGATGAAAATCTAAATTACAACCTTCTACTTGGAAGAAGTTGGACTCATGCCATGTTTTGTGTGGTTCCCTTTTATTCTGTGTGCTATGTTTTCCTCATGAAAGGAAAATCGTCACCGTCGATCAATTAGCCTTTTTCTCTTCCGGTTCTTCAAATGGAAATGTCTCATATGTGGGAAATATCGATATTCCTTATGATAGTGTGGGGGCAATTCTTTTCAAATATTCTGCTTTAATGGGAAATTTTTCTCTCCCACCTCTGCATGTCACCTCGGTCAACGTTATCTCAACCTCATGTGATCCATGGATCATCCCTACTTTAGATCAAGTTAATTCTTTCGGTGATGCTATGTCGCTAAGTCCTTTAGAACAAGCTTATCAAGGAGTTATTTTGGCTTCAAAGGATACTTATGAAAGTCATACTACTCTTAGGATGCACCTAGACATGTATTCGCAATCTCCTTAGCTTGGTTCTTGGGATTCTTCGGACCCCTTGAATGAGATATTTCTCATCGACGAGAGTATTATTGAGGTTATGTCTCTTGACAAAACTCCCTGGAATGATGCTCATCATTGTTCCTCATTTCTTCCAAGTTAGTGAGATTTTTGCGTGTCTTGATACTTTTGTTTCTCATAACCTCACACGTCCACTTCAAACACCTGTTTTGGTGAAAGAATTTATATCCGAAGGTAATATGGGAAATGTTACTACTACCTCGCCTATTGAAATTTCAATCCAACCTAAAATTGTCATAATCTTTCAACTAGGGGCATCTTTTTCTCACCATGAGATTAAGATTTTCTCGCGTCCTTTTATGAGATCTTCTCACTGTGTCTTTACCGTTCACCCATTATCGCAATGGGATATTCATCCTATGACTCATCACCCTAACTCGTCTAGGGGGCATGGGGGCATGGTCATTTATGCATGTTATTCCACTATTTCGCCGAGTCGATGTTTAAACGGCATGCTAATGGTGAAACTTCAGTTTCATTCTCTGTTGATCGATTACCCGAGTCTGTGTAGATATGTTTGTACATTAGTGTGTGAATTAGTTAGTGTGCATTTTGAATTTTTGGTGTGATTGTTTGCTTTGCAGACATGTTTCATCTGCTTACCTGGTGTTCCACTCAGTTCAATGATGTCATCGAACCATTATGTTGGTTTTGTTGATGGTGCTTGTTGTAGCACATGGAACTTATATTCCATAGCTTGGGCACTTTTTGCCCCTAATGGCGAGTTGATCAATTTACAAAGTATTTTCCTGGGATGAACAACTAATAATATTGTCGAGTACAGTGCATTTATCGTACTTTTATCAAAAGCAATTGCTCTCTGAATAAAAAATTTGGTTGTTAAGTTAGATTCACAATTCATTGTGCTACAACTAAATGGTAATTATTCAATAAGAAATCCACAAATTTTGCGCATGTATCTACGTGTTCGATTACTGGAAAGGAACGTTGATTACATTAAATATCAACACATTCCATGAAATTTGAATATGTTAATAGATGCATTGGAAAATTATGTTTTAGATAGACATTTGCGTCACTTGTAAAACCGAACACATCAGCATGATGTATGAAAATATAAGTAAACAATAGAAAACATGCATAGTGTATATATATATAATATATAGATATATATATATATATAATATAGAGAGAGAGAGAGAGATAGATATATACATATTTATATATACATATCGAGTCTGTTAAAGTTTGTTATGTAAAAATATCAAAAAATAGTGTTCTGAGACACATGGCTTTAAAAGCCTACAATTGTGCAGATAATATGACTAGGAATAGGCTATTCGCCCACAGATGTTCATGATAGCATGAGACAGCTCTAATCACTCAGCCTAACAATCGACGAAGTCTTGCGGATACTCCCACTGTGTGCCTCTAGTACCACAATGACATGTCATCTATAGTAGCGTACAATGGAATACCTCGAGTAAGGACTTCCAGATTTCGCTCCATCTCCACTATAGGGTTAGCTCCTTCCTTGTACAAAGATTCTTCCTCTGTTTGGCATGCTACTTGTCGAGCTATCGAAGACATTCTAGGAGGTCTTTCCGGTCCCACATCTGCAAAATTATCATAACTAAACTCTCAAATACACTTCAAAAAAATCGTAAAACTTGAAAAAATCCAAAAAACAAGTTTTTACCTGCATCGGTCCATTGTGCACCAGGTGGTAGAGGAAGATTTGGGTCCTCTGAAGTTTGTTCCCGCATAAGCATACTCATCTACCACGATCAGTTCTTGGCGTAACCAACCAAAGAATTTTGGAGGGAAATGCATCTGTTGACCTCTTCTAGCTCAAGGCGTAATCTTACTCCATCTGAGTAACCTCGGATCTCTCGACGCTGGATCGTCCACCTCTACCCACTAGTAATGACACATAGGCACACGCTCCAAGAAGAATGTGACTAGGATTGATCCAAACCCAAATTGCTTCAAACGATCTGTTTTGCACTTGGTCAACTATCTTTTCATGTTAACCAGCGATCCTTTGCACCAATTAAATACAGTTGGAGTGAGACAATCCACTACATATTGGAACTAAGATTTTGTTGCCTTATGCAACGCCTGAGCCCTTGCTATACGAGCCATGGTATGTAGAATAGTCCTAAAGGGTAGGTTGTTGATGGTTTCTATCTTAACCTTTCCACTCATGGTTGTTTTTGCATCCGGGCAATGCCTTCTGATCAGTGTATTGGTGCTATACCCTCTAGTATGAGCTTCGAGGAGTTGGATCCTCTCTCCTCTCCTGGACAGTCCAGTGATGAAATAGATGGAATATACCTCCATTTCAAGTTCTTTATCTCTAATAATGAAGATCTCATGACCGATATCCCATAATCCTATGAGATACTCTAACAACTCATTCTGACCTCTAAGTCCCGGGGTTTTAAAGAACTTAAGCAATCCACAGTCCCTCAAAGCGTTAACACATGCTTCGCTTTGAGAAGCTTGGTGGTCTTCCACCTCGTGGCCTCTCTCTTTCCATTCAATGGCCATATTCGTTGAAATATCCTGCAAATAATCCATAAATAATATTTAGAAGTCTTCCAATGGATTAAAATTTGGAAAAAACTGATTAAGACAGAGTATTTCTGGTTTTATTTTTCACTCTACGCCCAGTACAAATGTTCAAATTGTTTTTGCGCTAGCAGTGCAATGGTCTTTTGGGCTAAGGGGTGATTAGCACAGATCCGATGATCAGACTCGTGTTGATCACTCTTGATAATAAAAATGAAAAACCTCCTCTTAAAAAGTCAAAACTTCTATGAAATGACAGAAAAATGGTACGAAAAACAAGAGAAAGGGAAGAGTTCTTACCTACAACTGGTGATTCATGAAATGGTGTCTCGGATCTGCCACACGCTTGCCTGAAGAATCAGAAAAAATAGGGTAAAATGCACTCTCCAAATTACCCAAAGTGAAATGGTAAAATGTTTTTACTTTTTATCTGTTTATAATTTTTCAGATATATTTTTACCAATATTTTATTATTTTTCTTGATACCAGTGATGTGTGGTTGTATTTGTGTAGTTACAGGATCTTTTGGTGGTAATAGTGATCATTTTTTACTGATTCAACGAGTTTTGTTTTATATCTTTTTTGGACTCATTAAAAATAAACAAAAAGGGACCCCCTGGACTCATCTTTAGGCTCTTTTCTGACTCTCAAAAAATGAAAAGATCATTGAGTACTTGTCTTTTGGAACTCGTTAAATTAAATGAATTGACATCATCTTAGTATACGTTTACCCATTTTTCAGGCTAGGATTGACTATTTACGAAAAAGAAACACCTTGGTCGACATGGTCAATATGTTCTCTCGAATATTGTTTTCTAACTTTTTGAGTTCGAGAGACAAATTACAAAAAGGGACCTTGTGGAGTTTTCTTTTCGTCTCTTTTTCAAACTCTCTAAATATGAATGAGACTCTGAGTTACTCTTCCGTCGGACTCATAAAAAACTAAACGATGAAAGACTTGTCACCATGACGAGACCAAATTTCTACTTCCTAGGACTCGTAAAACTTACTATGATGGATTCATTTAAAGAATGAACTTACACGAAATGCATATGCTACCCCCTTCAAGCTCGTGAGTAAAAATAATTGCATGTCACTCTTGAACATGACCGTAATTTGTTTCTCGTGTTGGGTTTGGGATATCCTCACTTAGTCACTTGCCATACCAAGTTTGGGTGATCCATTTTGCCTCTCATCTAACTATTCCACTTCGTCGTCATGACCCTTGGTTTTATGTTGATTTAAATGCTAGCACACTCCGGAGTCGTGTTGTCGATATGTTCAAGAGAAGTCCTATCTACAATTTACTACCTATACATTATCTGACCTTTTGTCACAGTCCTGGATCATACTCGTTTATTCCACTTTATTCCTTGTTTTTTGTCGATGATAGGGGAATCATTATGGCCCTCCTTCGACGAGTCATTTCCTGTGGACTTCAGCTCATTATCTAGGAAGATGACTTAGAAACTCCCTTTCAATACCTTAGAGCTTGCATGCCTTAATGGCAAGTTTTTCGCATTCGACGTTAGGTTTTCATCATTAGCCTTTGACTGGATGATTCCACGAGTGTTGGACTTCAGCTTCATTTTCACATTCACAGATTGTAATGTCGTACCTTGGGAGCCATTTTCATTATTGGTGGTTTCTCTCCTACCTGTTAACGATTCATATCATTAGATGGTAATCAGGTGGTTTTCTAGCATGTTCGAATTCGACACATTCATTCTCATGTTAGAATTCGTACTTTGATTGGGTTGGGATGGAGTGCAAGGCCATGAGTTTTGTCTGATATAACTCAGGCTACGTGAAGTTATGTATTATTCATGATTGTGTACATGTTTCCTCTATACGGATGGTTGTGACCATATCGTGGGACCTTGTATCTATGATGATGATGATCCTTCCATTTCGGGTGGATGCGTCCATACCGTGGATTTTAGACTTCCAGACGATCCTTTTCATTTGGATGGTTGCACCCATACTGTGGATCTTTTCACATGGTCCTTTATATCCGGATGGATGTGTCCATATCATGGATTCATGTTTTGGTATATATGATAGAGGTATCATATATGTATATGTATATGCATCCTTGATTTGCAGGTCTCCTAACGGTGTTTGTTCTAGTCCTTGCAATAGCTCATAAAGCATCTCAGCCATCACTTCTTGTTCTACCTTCATGCTTTAGGGGGCATCTGTTACACAGTATTTTGTCACACCTCCTGCACTTCCCTGTGTCATAACCTGAAGTGCCAAAAACTTGACAACTGTGCAATGTACCCATCCTGATATGCAGTCCAGATCCTCCCTAAAGAACTAATGAAAAGTTGCCTTGAGCCTTTCCTCATAAAAATGAGCTCAAAACCCTAATTTTTGGGTCAGCGTGACTATGACACTACCCTCTCATGCTGATGGCAGGTTGCATCATATGAGCCTCGCGCTGCTAGCGTGGATTTTGCCTGGATACTTGCATTGAAACCTATAAGGAAAGTTTTCCCAAAGTGGAGGAAAATTTTCATGATCTACAGGCTTCTAGAACGACGAGTTGGATGATGTTCGTTGTGGATGTGGTCGAATTCTCCCAATATTACCCTTTGATATTATCCCTATGAGCTTCCTCCTTGAGATGAGGACCATCCCCTCTCTTTGGTGAGATCCTAACTCCCTCTCCCTGCCTATAAATTCATCCCCCTCCATTCCCAAATGGTTGGTCTCTGATTATTTGCTCCCGTATCCTGAGATAGTGCCTACATGCTATTCACTTTGGCTTGGAGAAGGAGTGCTTGGAGAGCTTGAGCTTGGACTTGGAAATTCACTCAAGGAGGGCTACTAACGTCAAGGCCTGGGTTGTATGCTTCCTCTTCTTTTTATTAGTATGTACAATTGTTGGTTCACCTTTCATAAATGCTTGTGTCAATGCTTCATTTATCTTAATTCTCCTTGATTTTTTAATTGGATTACATTTGATTATGTTTGTTTCACTTTTATTCTTTGTCATGTCTTTGGCCTCTTGTGAAGGTATTCAAATACTATGAGCAACAAGGACTGAACCTGAGGAGAAAGTGATCAAAATCTTCAACAAAGGAGTGCATTATAGCATCGGAGCGAGGTAGGTCTCCCTCTTCCTCTCTCATTTCGATTGTAATCTAGGAAAGTGTCTTGTAGATTGTCTCGCTTGTTGCTAGACCCACTCATTGGGCTAAAGGGATCATCTCTGTCCACGGAGAGGATTTACCAACTCAACACATGGTAAACCACAATTTTGGTTGTGTGGTCCCACTCCCCGATCCACATATATCACCCCCCTTCAACTCATTATAATCCCATTCATCACTCCTCCCACCTAGGTCCACATTCCTCCATTAGGTCCACAAAGGGTCTGTCACCCTTTTCCCACACCTTGGGTCGGGCCTGGAATGATGCCCTGAGGTTGATGCAAAAGAAAGGAAAATAAAAAGCATAATTGGCCACATTCAACAGGAAATTGTACCACAAAATGCAAAAGGTTGCCGGGACAAACACATTTCGCACGTGGGAAAAATCCAAAACACGAGCCTATCCCCTTCCATGGCCATCACCCTAATTCATATAGGACCTAGATTGAGCCTTCTTTATCTTTTAGGAACACATGATTGTCCCAACCCCTGGTCGTCAATGAACCCCCCACCTTAAAGGGGGTATACACTGCTATAATTTAAACATTATTCTCTCATTCCTTTGATCCCCGAGAAGTTAACCAAAGAAAAATAATAAAAGGAAAAAGGCATATGAATAAGGGTGGAAAAATCAAGGTTGGGGTAGCTCATGTACCATGATTTCTCCCTCCTACACATCATTTACCCAAGTATGGGCTTCCCTTTAATTAGCTACCCTTGCACCATGGCATGTGACCCAGGTTTTCCCCTTCATCCCCTACTTCATTCCATCACTTTATCGCATGCCACCATAATTTGAAGGATGAACCATGGACATACCACCCCTTATAGAAGAAAATTCCACCTAATAGGGTGCTTGGTTAACCCCCCTTTGAGCTTGGAGACATTTTCTCATGCCAAAGCCCACTATGGAAGGGAATTCCATTATGAAGTGTGCACCTATTTTCCATGGTTTGTAAACCCTTTTAATCAATTTCTTTAATGACTTGGCGTACTAGAGGGAAAGGGGACACATCGGATCTTATGCGGGATTAAAGATGGTCTCCAGTTTGTGTTTGGTCTCCCTATACAAGGTCATAATCCTCCAGAGGGCTACATTGGCACATGTAGGGTTTGTGTAGAGAGCCATGGCCTCCAAAATAGCAAATAACATTCCATGGATCCCTAGAGTCATTCAGGGATAGTTCACGGTTCCCCCATTGGACAATTAGAATATGCACTTGGTTCACCATGCCCAGCCAACTCCACAGTTACATCATACACTTGGCAGATGATCCAAGATCTATATGATGATGTGGCATCACCTATACCATCATCCTAGCCTTTACAGGTGGTCTACAGGCATCTTCGATATGTTTGGAGACCCATGAGGACACTTGTGTGCCCCCACATCCATTTGGAAGCACCACATGTTTATTACTTGGAGAACAAGGGGCCAACCTCTTGTCCACTACTTTCGGGAATCCTATTTCACATTATGGTCACTACAGACTTCATTAAGCCTCCTTCAAGGCCCAAAAACATGCATTATTGATCATTCAACCTCTTGAGAGGCTTATTCTTTTGATTTTGAGCTAGTTTGGTGAGCTTGTCACCAAAATTTAGTTACCTTGTACATTATTTTATTTTAGGGGCTCAATTAGGCCTCATTAAGCAAATCAAATTCATTTGGACATGTATAAATACAAGTGATGTGATTTCATTTTAGCATCATCACTTGGTTTGGACTTGTATCTCTTTAGATAATTTCTTTATCCTTCTTGGAGGATGAAATTTTGGAGCATGGAATGAATTTTGATGTTTGGATCATTTTCTTATTTCTTGGAGCTTATTGATTGGCAATTTTTTAGATGGTTGGATATATTCTTATACATGTAAGTACAATTTGATTCTATTCTTTCTTTATTTTATCACATACATTGTTGCTGGCAATTTCGCTATACTAGGGCTTAGTTATTGCATCCATTATTGTGAAGTTGTGGAAATTTTGTTTATGGATAGTCTTGCTTCATGTATCGGCCTGTATAATGAATAAATGTTCCTAGGGATATTTTATTGTTGAAATTTATCTTGATATGCCATCTATTTTTCAAAATGAAGTGTAAAGTATTTGAAGTTGCTTTTCTTCCACCCTAATTCTAAGCAAAGTTGTCTTTAAGGCCTCCTTGACCTAGAAATTCAAATCTAAAATTATAATCATTCTTGACTCCAATCTCCCCAAAGGATTTGTCATTGGTCCACCATAAGGTGATCACCATAAACCTAATTTTCCTCTCACCTTCTTCCATTTTCTAGGCCTAGTCCCATTATATCTCCTAGGGCATCACTTTTCTCACAAACCACTCACCAAAAAAATTCGATCTCTTGGCCTCTACCGCACTGGTGTGTCTCCTAGGTCTCCTCCAAATTTGAGGGAATTACGATGGTGGGATTGTGAGATATCCCAAGCCCTAGCCTCGTGATCGATTCTTGACCTTGGTTTCCTTGGACTTATAGCCTCATTGGGATCATCATATTACCTTTATTAGAAATTATTTCTTTGATCCCTTTCTCTTCCCTAATTTGTTCAAGTCAATCATTGGTTGTTAAATATAATTACCTTTAGCTATCCGGGGGTCCACTTGGTCCCATATGGTCCCATTTCCTATCAAAATTGATTCTTCAAAAACCACTTGGGAAACCAAGTTCCATAAGGATTCTAGGGATTAGGAAGCTCATTTGCAAGTTATTCCTTAAACCTAGCCCTCATATCCTCATCAACCCCTCCTAGAGAACACTGCACTTTTCTTAAAAGGCAAGCAAGCCCTAATTTTGAGTTTCTACTAGGAAAGGATTATTGGAATCACCTCCTATCCATTTCATTGATTTATCCTTCACGGTTGATTCCCTATATATATCGGGTCTCCTCCCATCAGTGAAAGTTCGTAAAGAGTAGGGAGCTTTAGTTGTGGTAACATTGGGCTATAGCTCTATTGTTGCTCTTAAACTAGCAAGTGCCCCTCCTAGACCCCTGCGAGTTTGACCGGTAACATGCACAAAGTCACAACTTGGCACTCGATGTTGCATGGTGTCTTTATCATGAGACACATATTGGAAATTCTTGTTTCACTATGGATTTGTGAGAAATTTATGACTCTCTAGAGACATCTACAACACAATCAAGAAATCCATTTTCACTCCCTTAATTTGATTCCTCTGCTTGTTTTGTTGATCACTGTGTATGACCCTTGGTTCTTCTAGGTTGGGATTGGTTTCTTCCCCTTTATTTGGAGTTGAATATTAGTCACCCCCTTTGTCTGAAAGCCATGGGCTCCTTCTTTTCCATGCCTAGACTGGAAGGAATAGATATCTCTACATTTATTAACTTTTGGCAGAGATTGCCAGTGTTAGGTGTAAGGAATCAGGTGGGGGACAAAATAGGAGGGACCTTACAGTAATGGTGGGTAATAGCAATAGTTTGGGGAAAATGAGCTGCCACTACATGGATAGAATCACCCAATTGAAATAGAAACTAGATGTGTTATATGTGTATTTTCTTACGCTCAATATGAAACTAAAGGATTATAGTCTGTCTACAATCAAGCGATGGAAGAAAAGTAATCCTTCAAGGAAAAACTAGCCAGAAAACAAATTGGATTGGGGGTCTTGCAAAGTCATCATGTGGAGCTTTAGGACCAAATTAACAATCTGAAGACCAAACTCAGTGACATAGATGATGCCACCTGGGATGAACATGGCCTGGATCTTAACAGGCTAGCCATTGGTAAGGATACCAAATGAAATTAAAGCATGTTTCCCTGTAAATTTTGTTTTTTCTTAGAAGGTTTTGTTGTTTATATAGTCATAGGGATAGTTTTAAATTTGACCTCATCTGTAGTTTTGTAAGCAATTCACTGGAGCTCTTTAGCTCTATGAGCCTACAATATGATGCTCTTATTGTAATATTTCTCGTGTATTTGTTGTGTTCAGGCACAAACTTAATATGAAATTTACTCACTCTTGTTAAAATATATATATATATATATATATATATATATATATATATATATATATATATATATATATATATATATATATTGATGTATGTGTTAAACAATATAATTTTATATCAACTTTAAAGAGATAAAGTAACTGAAAGTACCAAAAATAAATAAATAAATAAACTTCTATTTCTCTTATAAATGTTTCAATATGGAACTTAAATAAATTGTTCGAGTCTGTACAAAGTAATTAGAAGCAAAATAATTTAGTTATTTTGTTAATAAGAAAGAAATGTGTATTTCATTCAAATTTTAATATAAAATATTCATAAATACAATTTAAACAATAAAAAATTACACATGCTCTATAAATAGAGAGAGAAAGAGAGGATTTATCAGGGACTAAAAGAGATTAAATCTCTTGATGTGTAAAGTGTTTTTCAAGTTTTACGTTCTAAAAGAAGGTTTGGATATCAAGAGATTTGATCCCTCTTGGCATTTGGTAGATCTGTGGTTAAGATGGATCTATGCTGGTATATATAAGTGTAGTCTAACTAAGAGATGAAATGGCCTTTATTTGAGCATTTTTTAGGATAAATTTTAACCAAAATCTGTTAGAGATTTTTTAAAACTTCAAGTTTAAATTGTTTAATTTGCATAATTCAAGTGCATAATTCGAGGCCTAAAAAGCCCTCGAGGCACACGAATTCACTTATGCATTCATAAACTTATTTTAAACAATAAAAAATCATAATATTGCTTGAAATTGTATCTGATTCTCGTGAGAAAATCCATTTCGTCTATTAGTTTGACTATATAGATATTATAATATATATATATATATATATATATATATATAATAGAGAGAGAAGAGAGAGAGAGAAGAGGAGAGAGAGAGAGAGAGAGGGTTAATGTTTATCATAAATAAAAATATTTCAATGTCCATCTTATCTTATGTAAAATAATTTTATTTCAACTATGTGTGTGTGTGTGTGTGCGTGCATTACTTATATCGTGAATTTGAAAGCAATTATCTGGAGAGTGAGAGATATGCTTTCACATTTTCTATAGAAAGAGGCATCTATTAAAAATATGAAGTAACAAAAAGACACTTTAATGTGGACAAAGTGATAAAATATTCTGATGCCCATGTTGAATAAAAAATTTCAATGTCAATTGTATATATATGAGAAGTGTGTAGGCATTAGACGTTAGATGTTAGATGTAAACATTTTTCAAATTCATTTGTTTTTATTGTATCTTTATTTTTTGTGTTGAGAGGCACTCTATAGCCCGGCATAGGGGAGATGTGTTGATGTAATGTAAGTAAGTAAGTATGTATATATGTCAATATTTTTTAAATGCTAATAAAAAAAATGTCGGTTTCATATTGAAATTAAAACATATATCAATGTAAAATATAAAATGTAATGCAAAATGTAAAACTTAAAATCCATATAAATTAAAATAATGATTTACTAACCATATTTAAATTTAATTAATAGGCACATATAAATTTAATACTTACAATAAACTTACAATATAGCAATATTTTTAACCATGGATATTCACCTCCACTTTACCATGGATATTATTAACGTGTAAATAGGCTTTGTTACAATACCATGGCTTATCAATACCAGAAGCCCAAAAATCATAACTTATTTCGCAATCAGAATAATTTTAATTTTAATAATATTTTTATAATTAATTATTTAAAAAAAATGGTTATAATCACTTTTGAGATATATTCAAAACCTTTATCCGCACTATTACTGAAAATATTTCACAAATGTCCCATACAAATTAAATCAAGATTTTAATAAAATTAAAAATGAGAATACTTTTATATAGAGAGATGTGAAAGAGAGGAGAGAGAGGGGGGGAAGGGGAAGAGGGAGAGAGAGAGGGAGACACATAGATGGAGGGGGGGAGAGAATGAAAAGGGGGGGATATAGTGACAAAGAGAGAAAGTGTGTATACATAAACATGAAAATCATTAAAGACATGGATACAGGATGTAGGTAATCAACCAGGGAAAACCCCCTCTCTAAGGGGAAAACCCAAAAGTTTTCTTCTCTTTTTTAGAATCAAATGAAATGAGACAATCTTAACCTTTTGACCAAGACAAAAACTTTTCCTCCGTCCATTAACCTAGCCCTCAAGAATATTCCTTCAATACGAGACATAATCTATCAAAGAGTTAATTTAGTCCAACCATCAAACTGATCAAATAGGGCTTTGGTCTTATTGCAATTTGGTCTGGAATCATAGTCCTATAACTTCAGCCCTGCTCTTCTTTGGTCCTTTCACACATGTGACAGAAAAGAAAAATTTCATACCTCCTCCTTCATCTCTAGGTTTCTAGACTTCTTTTCTTAGGCTTTCCTTTACTCCATGTTATGACATAGGTTCTCCTTCATGATATTTGCACTTTCTTTTTTATATTTTGCAGTTGCAGATCAAATTCATGAGAATTGATGCCCAAATAGGTTGTGTATAACTTCTATTTATAGTTGTTGTAGCTCCATTAATGAGTTTGACTTAATGTGCTTAAGGTTGACTTGATGGAGGTGTTCTTTTGGGGTAGCATCAAATGTGCTCTAGGCCTCAAATTTTGCAAGGAGGTTTGGGCACATGTATTCCAAAGAACCCAGAAAGCGTTTTGGGAAATTCCACCCATAAGCAATTTAATAAAAATAATTAATATTTTTTAATGGTACCCTAAGTCTAAACTTAGGAAATTAAAAATATTAATGGGTATTAATCTAATTGTGGTTGTAACTTCTAAAATAAGACAAGTATCAAGCTAAAATAACCTTAACCATTGATTAGCTTTTAATCTGAGTCATTGAATTTCAATGAGAAGATTATTTAAGGGAGCTTGAGGGTCATTTGAAAAACACATCGAGAGATCAAGAGATCGAATTTCTGAAGTGAGATGTTCTTAGGAGGAAATTTTGATCGAGGAGATTTCTAGCAAGGAGGGGCAGTGAGTATCCGGAAGAAGGAAGTTTTCCTGGGCTAGAGAGTATGAGGCAAAGAGAGGGAAAAATGACGTCTAGAGAGAGGTAGACGTTGGCCCACGCAGAGCTAACGCAGTGGCAACGCAAGCCTTAGAGGGAGATCAAATTCCTGCTGGGGAAATCGAGTTTCAGTAGCCAGGAGTTGGGGTGTGAGATTGGGAGGCAGAGAATCAAATTTTCCAGCGAGTAGAGGGTCGATAGAAGGAGAGGCATGATACCCAGTAGGGATGACCCAGGAACTGCATAGGAGTGACGTAGTTCTGCTTAGAGGCTACACAAAGGGTACACAAAGGCTCCAATTCAACGTGATCAGACTCAAATTCTCCTAGTGATAGGGTGAGATCATTTCACCATTAATTTTGTCCATTTTCTCTCTGTATCGGATTGCTAGTTGAGCATCCAAGAATTATACTCAAATTTTCTCCTGCATAATAATAGAACCCTCAAATTGGTTGCATCGGTTTTCCTGCATTGGATTTTTCTAGGGACATTTGTCCAAAAAAAATGGTGTCACTTGTGTTGTATTTTCTTTCTTGCTCATTCTCTTGTTTCTGCATAATATTTAATTAAGTGAAGGTTATAGTAGTATTCACTTTGATATTTACTGTAGAACATGGTAAATAACTTGTATGGATTAAAAAGTAGGAGAAGTAACATCAGTTTGCTGCAGCAGGAATTTCGGTTGTGGAATTTTCACATGGTATCACAGCTACAAGGTGAACCAAGAAGAGAAGTGTTAGAGAACCCAACGTTGAGCAGAAGAGGGAGATCGAAAAGTTGTAGGAGACACAAGTTCAAAACCCTAGAGGGTTTGCGCAGTTCTAGTCATAGGGCTGAAATTTCAAGGCAGTCTCTCTCCGAGTGAGTCAACGGAGAGGACTCCCTGTTCCAATTTTTGTTGGGGCAAAGGGAGCAGCACTGAAGCTTCGGAGTGAGGAGAAGTTGGTGGGACGCAGATTTTTCTTCAGGCAGTTAGATGGGTAGAAAATCGTCAAAAGAAAGAGGAGAAGCACGGTTAAGGGAATTTCTTCCTCAGAGAATTCCTAGCCAAGGAATTCGAATTCTCTAGAGTTGAGCAACAGTAAGGGGCAATAGTTTTACTAGCTCCAGCAGGGAGTGTGTAGGCTAGCCTAGTAGCAGCACAGAGGAGAGAGGATATTTTCAACATCTTTGGCAGAAATGGCAACCAGTGGATTCAGGGATCAGCACAGGTTGGACGTAGTATCCAACTACGTCATTTGGAAGGCTAGAATGTCGCTCCTTCTAGATGAGCATGCCCTCGAGACATATGTGAACAACGTGGTGGTTGTACCTACAGATCCAGGTCTGCTGAAGAAGTACATATCAGAAATGGTGAAGGCCAAGAGGATGATCCTTGATGGAGTAAAGGATCACGTAGTGTGTCATGTCGTTAGCAGAGGAGCTATTAAGGAGATGTGGGATGCCTTGGCCACATAATATCAGGGATATTTCAAGCAGTAGAAGATATACTTGGAGAAGAAGTTGAGATCTAATCAGATGCAGAAGGGGGAGCGTGTGGATCCATTCCTCATGAAGCTCAAAGAGACCTGTGATGAATTGTTTCCCGCGGGGCATACACCTCAGGATCAGAGTTGCTTAGACTGGCCCTCAATTCTATCTCAGATGAGTGGCAAGTATTTGTCTAGAGTATCCTGGGTAGAGTAGGATTGTCGAATTGGGATGAGATGTGGGCAGCTTTAAAATAAGAGGAGTTGAGGAGAGACTTAGTCAAGGTTAAACTTGAGAGAAGCAACAGTAGTAGCACAGATGCAACACTTGAGAGGGAGTTGTAGTATGGATGTAGTGTTGATAGTGGAAGTGTCAACAATAGTATAGTTACAGCAGCAGCACAGTAGTTGGTGGACAGCATGTCATACATCAACAGCGCAGAGGACGATGCTTCAGAGTTAGAGTAGTATGCAGCAATGTATATTGCTAGAGCACAATCCTCGCTAAGAGGGAGTGTTGATTTTTGGTAGTAATGGATGTGCTCTACGCCTCAAATTTTGTAGGGAGGCTTGGGCACATGTATTCCTGAGAAACCAAAAAAGTGTTTTGGAAAAGTCCACCCATAAAAAAATTTATTAAAATAATTAATATTTTTTAATGGGACCCTGGTCTAAACTTAGGAAATTAAAAATATTAATGGGTATTAATGTAATTGTGGGTGTAACTTCTAGAAGAAGACAAGGATCAAGCTAAAATTATATTAACCATTGATTATATTTTAATCTAGGTCATTGAATGTCAACAAGAATATTATTTAAGGGAGATTGAGGGTCATTTGGAAACACACCAAGAGATCAAGAGATCGAATTTCTGAAGTGAGAAGTTCTCAGGAGGAAATTATGATCAAGGAGATTTCTTGTAGAGAGGGGTAGTGAGTATCCGGAAGAAGGAAGTTTTCCTGGTCCAAAGAGTATGAGGCAGAGAGAGGGAAAAACGACATCCAAAGAGAGGCATACGCTGGCCCACGCAGAGCTAACGTAGTGGCAGCGCGGGCCTTAGAGGGAAATCGAATTCCTGCTGAGGAAATCGATCTTCAATAGTCGGGAGCCAGGATGTGAGACTGGGAGGCAGAGATTCTAATTTTCTAGCCAATAGAGGGCCCAGAAAAGGAGCAGAGTGATACTCAACAAGGGTGATATAGGAACTACGTAGGAGTGACACAGTTTTGCGCAAAGGCTACGCAGAGGGTACACAGAGGCTCCATTTCAACGTGATCAGACTCAAATTCTCCCAGTGACAGGATGAGATAATTTCACCATTAATTTTGTCCAACTTCTCTCTATATCGGATTGCTAGTTGAGCATCCAATAATTGTACTTAGATTTTCTCCTACATAATAATAAAACCCTCAGATCTGCTGCATTGGTTTTCCCGCATTGGGTTTTTCCGGGGACATTTGTCCAAAAATAATGGTGTCACGTGTGTTGTATTGTATTTCTTGCTTAGTCTCTTGTTTCCGCATAATATTTAATTAAGTGAAGGTTGCAGTAGTATTTACTTCGATATTTACCATGGAACACAGTAAATAACTTGTATGGATTAACAAGTAGGAGAAGTAACATCAGTTTGTTGTAGTAGGAATTCTCGTTGTGGAATTTTCATAGGAGGGCGTACATGACCAATTTATGAAAATAATAAGTCTTTCTTTGACACAATGAGCCCAAAAAGATTATTTTACATCAGGACTTGGACTTTGACTCAAGACACAAACCCTAGAGCACTCAATGGGTGATTTTGACCTAGAAATAAAATAAACAAAGCCTGAAACCCATGCTTATAAATATTTTTTCATTTATAATAAATTTTTCTTTTCTTTCCTTTTGACAAATACATTACATCGTGAATCAAATACAATTATGAAGACCGATACTAGTTACATTTCTCAACATTGGCCCTTAACTAGGGAGGTATTCATAATTGTTCAATTGGTACAAGCTTCACATCAATTTGAAATGTTCCAAGAAGAGTACAACAACATACCCAATACTAAGGATACCCCAACTACCAAGGTATCCAACACATCAAAGATCCAAGTTGATGACACTATTGTCATACACTCATGCAAGGATCTAATCTACTAACATGGACTAAGGTGTTATCAAAGCATCGTCCATTATAGGTACCATCAAGCTTCAACCTTAACACCAACCCTCATGTATCTAGGTATTATCTCCAAGGTCAGAGCTCCATAAGACCATTGATACCCTCCCTCACCGGGATCTAGACATCATCAACGGTCAGCCAAGGTGTCCCCCCGAGTACCATCATATAAGAAGTTTTAGGGTAGTTCATCTCTCCCTCTAAATCATAAATCCAAGCATTCTTTTCAAATATTCAAAACTTTTCAGGGAGAGATCCACACATTTGTTCAACCATTATAACATCTAGTAGCTTCACAACCCAAACCAATATCAAACTTCCAATGTATATGTTCTTGTATTCCATCATGAAACTCTAGGGTCTTCAACTATTATGATGCTACTTAGGACATCACAATATCCAAACACATCTTGATCAAACCTTCCTTCTCCAACCTTTCCAGCAGCAACAAACTCATCCTCATCACTTTCCAAAACATCTAATTCTTGCTCACAACTTCATCAATCATGAATAATCATATGTAGTGCTTTAGCCTTTATCTGATCTTATTTTCCTTCAAGATATTTTACTATAGTTGTCACAATATGCCCTCCCTCTTAAATGGGGAGATACACACTTTCTTTATCAAACTTATTTTCTACTAAGGAAAAAATCATCAATTTCAATCACATGGGCTCTTTCTTTTGCATCGTCATATCATCAAAGAACTTCAATCTTTCGAAATGTCATTCCTTTCTAACTTCATATGGCAATAAGGGCATCATCAAGATTCTTACAGCTCCATCTTTATATCATGCTCAACATCATTATTAATTTATCATCAAATATGAGGTAGGTAAGCATCTTCAACATCTTGAAGACTATGTACCTGCAAATTTTCAACAACAAGTACAATCAATCACAAATATATAGGAGCATGAAGTCATTTTTATCAATCAGGGGATATCAAAATCAGAACATCTAGGGTAATTATTACATAATATTTTGTCACATTCCCAACTCTATACCTGAAGTCTCGTCCTTTGTTCCACTGTAGTCAAAAATTCCGTAAAGCAACAAAAGATGTGTAAACTCATTCACCATGAATTATATGCTCAACACATCCCTGAAGAGATGTAGGACTAATGTCTTGAAGCAATTCTGGAAAAAATTGTCAAAACCCTAATTGTCAAGACCAATGCTACTTTTAGTAGGAAAATATGTGTTGGTAACCTTTTGTCTAACTAGTGACTAGCGCTAGAAGCGTGACTTTTGATAGGAAAATCTGTGTTGGTCTCTTCAGGCAGTTTCTCCAAAAATGGAGCAGAAGCTTCTCTTACTAGAAGCCTCGAGAATGGCGTGCTGGTAGTTGTTGGATGAAGATATGGTCGAGTACTCCCATTAGCCCTTAATCCTACCTTTAGGGATATTACCTTTGGGATAAGGACCTTCTTCCCCCTTTAGTGGACCTCTAACTCCCTCTCCCTCACTATAAACATGTCCTTCACTTTCCTCAATGGGTTGGTCATTGTTGGTTGCCATTCTTCTACTCAATTGTGCTTAGATGTTGCCATTTTGGTCAGAGAGGAAAGGAGAGCTTGTTAAGTTTGGCTTGGACTTAGAACCATCCTGAAGGAGGTCTTCAACATCAAGGCACCGGTTGTATGCTTCCCTCTTTTATTTAATCATTAATACAAAGCATGTTTCGACTTTTGATAAGAAAATCTACGTTGATCCTCTTCAGGCAGGTTCTCCAAAAATGGAGCAGAAGCTTCTCTTACTAGAAGCCTCAAGAACTACGAGCTAGTAGTTGCTGGATGAAGATATGGTGGATTACTCCCATTTAGAGCCCTTGATCCTACCTTTAGGGTTCTTACCTTTGGGATAAGGACCTTCTTCCCCCTTTGGTGGATCTCTAACTCCCTATCCCTCACTATAAATCCATTCTTCTCTTTCCTCAATGGGTTGGTCATTGTTGGTTGCCATTCTTCTACTCAATTGTGCTTAGATGCTACCATTTTGGTGAGAGATGAAAAGAGAGCTTGTTAAGTTTGGCTTGGAATTGGAATCATCCTGAAGGAGGCCTTCAATGTCAAGGCACCAATTGTATGTAATACAAAGCATGTTTTAGTTCCCATAAGATTGTCTATGATGGTTTGCTTAGTACAATACTCCTTGATCTATTCTATAACTTATATTGGAATTCATATGCTATGATCTCTCTTCTTGTTTTCTTTTGATCTCTCTTGTAGGTATTTGGACGCAAGGAATAGCGAGGAGCGAGCCTGGGAGCCAGGGGATTGAGATCATCATCAAAGGTCGAGTGCATAGGAGAGAGGTAGGTTATATCCCTTTCTCATTTGTCATTTTGATTTAGGTTAGGGAAGTTTGTTTGCTTTGTCACGGTTGTTACTAGACCCACACAATGGGCTAGAGGGATCGCTTCTATCCGTAGAAGGGATTTCCTGGTTAACAAATTGGCGACTCCACGGGGGAAGCCTACACCCTTTTCATCCTCCTTTCATTTTTTGCCTTATCCTTAAGTTTGGCCAACCATTTAATGACCCTTTCTTTGATTCATTTTCAGTATGTGATCTAAATTGTTGGTGTCTTAGGGTATCAGGTCTAGAGTTTCTTCCCAAGTCTTTCTTGTTTTTCCTAAAATTTCCTCACTCACCACGTGTTTTATCAGTGAGATTCATGCTGTCAGCACCTATTTTTCCCTATACAGTCGTGTTGATGACCTTGTCTTCCATTGTCTACCCGCGCTAAAGACTAGCATGGGTTTTGCTATGAAAAGTAGCATTGCCAGCATGGGTTTGGCTATGAAAAGTTGCGTTGATGACCCTGTCAGCATGGGTTTTGCTATATAAAGTAGCGTTGGTCCTTGAATGTGAGAAATTTTAGGGTTTCTACTAAAAACTCTAGTGTGTCCTGGTCTCTGAGGTCTCCTCCTTACTTTATCTGCATCAGTCTCTGTCTGCATGCTTCTGATTTCTTTATGGAATGCAAAATATTGTCTCTTTATTCAAGTGGTGAAAAATCGGATTTTCGTTGACTTTTTTCCAAGTTTTGAGTCAATTGAGATCTTTGTTTACTACTTTTGTTCTTGAGAATTATTGATTATTTTGTTAATTAAACAGTGATTGCTCTTTTGCATTAATTAAAGGAATTGATTTTGCATTGAATTAGTTTTCATTCTAATAAAAAATATATATAATCTATATCTATATATATATATATATATATATATAATATATATATATATATATATATATATATATTATATATATATATATATATATAATAATAAAAATAAAATAAATAAAAATAAAATAAAAATAAATAAATAAATAAAAAATAAAAATAAAAATAAAAATTCGTTAAAATTGCATTAGATCACTTGCATGAAAAGTTATTTTTTGGAATTAATTATTGGAAATAATAATTGAAAACTAAATGGTGCATTAGTTGCATTAAATCATTTAAAGCAAAAAGAAAAGAATAATTCATATAAGTGCATCTTAGGAAAAGTGAAAATCATTTTTACTTTTTGGCATTTCATTTGGAAAGTGAAAGTGAAAGATCTAGTTAGGAAACATGTGTTTGATGCATTCTTCATTGTTGCGTCATTGTTTGAATATCTTCACTTATTATATCAGCTTTCATCAAAACGAAAAGAATCAATTTCTCATTATAATTGCATCATAGGAGTTCAGGTGACATTGTTTCGAGCCTTAAAATTGAAACATAATTCAAGATAAACTTAAAATTTACCTCAATTAACCTAAGGAAAATTTGTCATTAACGAAAAACATTTAGAGGTCTAGGCTAGAGATGTGTTCTGACATCATTAAACATAGGAGTTGTCGTTATTTTCCAGTGTTGTATCCCGGGGGTGAAATCTCATTCCACGTATGGAAGTGTATAGGACCGTTCTCCAGTACTTTCGGGTATATTGGAGGCGCTCCATGTATGGTAAGTATATGGTGAAGCTCTCACCGAACGGTTACACATTAGACAACACTACTACGGACAACACTCCCACATACCATCACGTATATTTTAGGAGTCCCCTATAGGTTGTTATACATCCATAGGTAATCGATTATGCCGCCTTGCATACCGTGATACACCGAACACAACATTCAGGGAGATTGGTTGTCGTATGTTAAGTCCTTGGTTCGCCAAGGTGTATATTGCAGTTCGCAGTTGCTTAGTAAACCTTTATGCCTAGTTACCCATTTTTATTTGTTTTTGTTAAGTTTTAAAAATAATTAACTGTGGAATAATATCCTTCTTGTGGAAATGCTCCTTAGTAGATCTTAGGTTGAGACTAATGGCAATAGTTCCTGATTATACTAACCAAGGAAACCCCTCTGACACGGATCCTAGTCCTTTTCCTTCTTTTGGAAATGTAGGTGCTCCCTATATGGAAATGGTGTTCGTTCCTGGATTTACCATTGGTTGGTCGGTTTGGTTATTTTCAACCCCTATGGTTCCAAATTTCCAAGTTGCTACTCAATCAGGCTTTCCTCCACCTAAACCATATCAACCTCCATTTGATCTTAAAGTTGTCCCTTTGCCTTATTCACCCAATCATTCCTCTTCCTTTTCTTCTTCTTCGTCTGGTGAAAACACGCAAGTTAGTAACTAGGTGGATAAGAAGAATAAGAAAAGGAATATTAACAAGAAACCAAGCAGTCGATGCTACTGATGCAATTGATGTTTAGAAACTTTCCAATCTACCTTGTAAAGCAAAATTCCCTTGCAAGATTTGTAAGGATGACCACCTTCTTCGAGAATGTCCTGGTATTCTGTTGTAGTGGCTACAACCACCCTCCAAAATTTTTCCTTAGCTTCGTTTTGGAGCCTCCCTACCAACCATCCTCAGCAGCATGTCTTGCACTATCAAGTACATAAGCTTCAGTGGTTTTCTAGCAGATTACTAGCATGTGCATGATATCTTGTTGCATCCCCCTCACAGGTTGTTTCTCCAAACTTGGTCCAGATGCAGGTTGAGCATCTCCTTCAAGAAATTGTGCAACTCTGGAGGGGAACCAGCCTTCCCTCCAGAAATTGCGCAATCATGTCTAGCAACCTACTAGGCTCCAGAATTGCACAAATCTGCATGACACCCTTCACTGAAAAATGCAAAATCTCTCCCAGTAGGACTGCTCAGCCTCGAAATTGCACAATCCTTCTGGGCAGCCAGCCCAGCTCCCTCCCAGAAATGCACAAATTTTCCCCTCAACTAAGTAGGCTATTGCATGTGCCATTGAGTTAACCGGTTCCACCCAAGACCAAGAAAACATGACTTGCATGCATGGGCTGATTTTTCCCAGAATAGAAAAAGAAACATGCAAAAAGCATCCCTAGATTTTAGGGAACTATTTTTAGCAGTTGGAGGTTACATGCAAAGATTGTTTTAGAATCTTTCCTTGAAGTGTCGCTTTTCCTATATTTGTGGTATGTGCGTCATGAGCCTCAAACTTATTTATTTGAAGCTTCAGAGCTCATTTATTCACATCGATATTGGAGCTCTAACATCCCACAACACATCCAGGAGTCTTTAACACATCCAGCTCAGCGATTTCTGGGTAAGTCGGCTTAACTTGTCTTTTGCAACATTTTAGTCGCTTTTTGTGTTTTTCCTTGTGTGAGAGTTGTTTTCTTGATTTTTGTGAACTCTTGTTGTTGTTTACATGCATACTAGCTTGTATTATCATCATTTCAGGTTTCGTTAGCATGTCACTATTGTCGCATGAATGAAATTGTTTTTCATGAATGGTCGTCGATTCAGCGACTCGTTTCACCCACATGCAAGTTGTTCTGTTTTCTGAATCTTTCATTCATTGTTTCCATGCATGATCATTCACTTCTGCTTACACTCAATATCACCATGCATTCACATTCACATTTACTTTTAATTTCCCGTCGGCGGGTCTCGGCGGCATTAGCCCAGACTCTGCCTCACCAAGACAGCATTGCACAATCCTAAGAGGGAAGGCTCTGCCTTCCTCTTAGAAAATGCACATTTCTTCCCAGTGACTGTCCTCCAATATTTCATTGCGTAATTATGAGGGGAAGTGACTGCTGGCCCCGAAAATTGCGCAATGTAGTGACTATGCCTACAACCATTTCCAGTTGATATTGTGAATTGCGCAATTCCAGCAGCCAGCAGGCCAGTCTAGATTGCGCATTATGGAATTCCAGTAGTCAGCTAGCCTCCCAAACTGCCTTTTGCATAGTTCCAGTAGCCAGTCTCCCAGCCTCCCAGGCAAAATTTCGCAATCCTTGCCAGTCAATCCCCAGGTATGTTGCATGTTGTTCCCCAAGTATACTTTGGTTTTAGCTGAAAGATTTCTTTCCATGCATGTCACTATGTCTCCAGATCTAGAAGGTGTTCATCCATCTCTCAGCAGTTCATGATCAATGGCCTACAAGAGAGCAGGATCAAAGGAAATTGACGGAAGTGCAACTGGAGCAGCAGTTGAGCAAGTGTCTACAAGTTTGCTGATCTATGAAGATACCAAGCTGATTGTAGACAAGGACATCAAGCTAAAATGGCAAGAGGTCAATGATGCATTTGCAGGCACATTTGGGGAAGACCTCGAAGACCACCAAGTCTATGTGAACATCCACAAGTCTGGCTTGTACCGGATTGCATGCAGATATCCCATGATCCCATGCGCGAATATGATACATTGGATCGTCTCACACACTGACACTGAGACAATGACATTGCGAAGTGTCAGTGGGACGAAGATTTCTACCTTTAGGGAATAGGATTATGAACATATGTATCATATGTCAAAGCCTGTGATCACCATGGAGACTCCCTTCAGCATACCCAACAGCAATGCCAACTCCAGAGATATCTTGAAGAGCTAGGTGAAGAAGTCGGCTAAATTTAGGATGACACCCAACCAGGTCTACAAGACAAAGATACTATGGAAGGCATATCAATACTTGGTCATATTTTCATTTCCATTGTATGGCCAAGAAAGCACGAAAATCTTCCCACAAAGTTGGGTGATTGCATTGGACCAACTGGCCAAAGAAGGCAAAGCATGCAACTGGTCCGACATGTTGGCTCACCAACTAAAGCAACAAGTAATAAGGGCTCGACAGCCACCCAAAGGTATGCAAGCAGAAATCTACATGTCCACCTACATCTTTGATGCAATATGTGCTCGTCAGGAGTTCCCGGGCTTGAAGTGGGCATGGACATCGGCAGAGACCTCCGTGAACACTTATTGTAAGATGTTGCCCAAATGCAGCTTTAGAGGAGTTATCACACAGTTGTCTGATCATTTTGTCACCCCAGTTTACAAGATGATATTCGAACAGGATCCACCCTGCATGTCGAAGGAAACAATGGAGGCACTAATCGACATAACATATTGGTATGCCTCACCATCCGGCACCTTCATACAGACGTACAGCACGGAGAAGCCTCTGCATGTTCTACCAAAGTTTTCCTTTGACAATCTCGTCATGTAGGAAGTATCATATCACATCTCGGCAGGATTATCAGCTAGGCTACACTGGAAGAAGAAGGCACCTTGGCCCGCTCTTCCGTTGCGCATCGCGTTATATGAAATATGGAATTTCAAGCATGTGGATTTCAAAGCAGAGGAGATGATGAAATATCCATTCGACGCTCGAAGTTACAATCCATACAACCCACATTGTCTTGTGAAAGACCGCTGCACGAGAGTACAGTTTAACTGGATCCACGTGGCATGTCATTGGGCAGAGGAAGACCCATGGAGATATTGTTACAGTTTCTCCAGACCCAATGAGCTAGTCGGTCTTGCTGTGGAATGGGTAGCGAAGTAGCGTCAAGCAGCATCCTGGAGAGCAACAGAAGCAACAACAACAGAGGTAAACATAATAGTGTGCAAAAAGGGCAAGAGGAATATTGTCAGCGACATGGATGAAGAACAAAGCTACAAGTTCTGAGCAGAACCACTTGTGCAAAAAGTAGCTTTGGCTATAGAGGAAAAGAGGCAACAGCGTGAAAAGAGAAACGTGCAAAGGCAGAGAGAGAAACAAAGAATGGAGGAAACGGAGAAGGAGTTGCATGAGTTGAATGAGCAACTCCGGAAGGAACAGGAGCTGCACAGATAGGAGAAGGAAGTGCAACAGGAACATGTACAGCAAGGGGCGAAACATGTATAGATAGATGAAATAGTGTCCATACAGGTAGTAAACTCATCAGAACATATGGCATCAGGGAGACAGGGTGAGCCATCGTAGGAACAGGACTTCGCTCAGGAGATAGAGCAAGCAATTGAACAAATGGATACGGATATGTATCAACGGGAGTTAGAGCAAGATATCGACCTCATTCCTCACCACCAAGAGGTCGACCCACTAGCTTCACCACATCTAGAAGAAGAGAAAGTCCCAAGTGACCAAGGAGACACTGAGATCTTTGGAGACAATCCAAAAGGATAGATGCACAACATCTCATTCGACGGTGCAATCTCGCAGAGTGTCAACTCTGGATGATCATTCATCTCCTGCGCAATTTGAGGAATGAGTGATCATGTCTGATGTGCACAAACATCCAGCAGCATTGGCCAATGCTACCAGAGCATATGTCGAAGCCATTAGCTCAAATGTTCACTTCCTAATAGCTAAGAACAAGCGAATGGCTAAGGAGCTACAGACGGCCAAGCAAGGAGGATAATTGGTTGTAGCATTTGCCCGAGAAGAATTGAAAAAGGAAATACTGGATGAATTATTGTCCCTTGACACATTCATGCGAGCGTTGTATTCCAAGTTTGGTACCGTGCATAAGGTAGTTGTCCATCTCAATGGTTGGCAGGAGCGATGTGCTAGAATAGCACATATCTTTTCGAACGTGCATGTTATTGTTGATTACATGAAAACATGGACAATGAGATACAAGGGAGCCTCATTACACTTGCCTAAGATGATGAAGCCCATAACAGTCGAGCTGAAGGCACACATCCGGAGTTAGATCCACAACTATTAAGATCTCTCGCAGCGTATTGCTAGTCTACCAGCTTCCCATGCATGTGTATTCAAGAGTATGGATGTTGTTGTGCACACACATGCAATCACATATATTGGGACACTCACCCAGGCAAAGACAAAGGCACAGTTCCAAATGGAGCTTGACTCATACTTTGACGAGTTGATGCGCATAGCCACCAGCCCAGACTTGGTGATCAATAGAGACACCATGCACAAGTGTGTTGTTGGTCCAGCCCCACTCAAGACAATGATGTGCATGCTATCAGAGGAGTTGGACAGAGGAGCCCGAGCAGTGTACCCAGATGCTATGGAGGCAAGAGTTCGTTTCTAGAAAGATGTCACCTTAGAGTACACGGACACCATCACGGACTATTGAGCTTGGCATCAATTCGTTACTATCAACCACCATGAGGATGTCGAAGAGCTAGTCTTCCAACAGTTATCCGAGTCATAGTGATGTCTTTCATGGCTTCCGCAAGCCTATTTTGTCTCACATGGGTACATGTGCAGATTATATGTAATGTCTTGTCAAGTGTAAGTTCAAGTGTTGATAGTTGGATGTAACAGTAATAGAGTAGATAAAGAATCATGAGGGAAGTTGAACTGTCATAAAGAGGAATGTCGAGGGCCACTCCACCCTTTGCTATATATAGTCACTCTTAATTCATTGTAAAGGCTTTTGGTCAGCTAAGCTTCCGATAGGACTATCTTAGAGAGAGCTTGGACAATATTGTAATGAGCCTTGGCTTCTCCACTGCGCAGAGCTAGTATATCTCTTTGGAGGAGTAGGTGGTAGTGGCTGTAACGTTCTGTTGTCAAAACTACTGGTTGGACATGGATGTATTGTATGGTTGGAGCTTACACTTATTAATATAATAGAGCTAGCACATTTCATGCATATGTCGTATTGTATTTCAGCTATCTCGTTTACTCTAAATGATATATGTATATGTTTTCTTACGCATGCATGTGTAGCTATTTTCTTATATGTATATATGAATCTTTCTGAAATGTGTGGTTGGTTTAACCATCACTTTGGATTGCTATCTTACTTGCCTTCCATGTTGTGATGCATCTTTTCTCATGTGTTCCCTTCTTAACTCCATGTTATCAAATGTTTCCAAGGGGCACACTCACCTCACCCTCTGAGTGTTAGAACCACTCATGCACCTTCTTTGACTTACTGCATATGTCATACCCTTGCTACCAATAGGGACATCTTACTTTCCTCTATGCGAAACCGTGGTCAAGGTGATACCATATGACCCACTGTTGGGACTCCTACACCAAACGGTCTGAGGTCTAATTTGGACTTCTTACCAGGGATATCCCCTAACATCTTGGCGGGTCCATCACCATCAACATTTGTGGCGCTAAAAGGAGGGTCAGATGACAAGATGTGTCCTCTCATCCTGTTTTGAACCTTTCGACATCTATCACGGAGTCTTGCACTCTTAACCCTCCATGTTGTTTTTCGCACGCTGAACTTGTCAACATCACGAGGGACTTTTTTGATCTCTTGTATGAATACATGTATGATGGTGAAGGTGAAGTGGCCTAGCCTGTGTTCTTACATGACTTCCTTGCCATGTTTCACTAGGAAGATGGATGTTATGACAAATAGACCAGCCTGCTGCTTGCATACACACTTTGTGAATCCCCACTACAATGGTTGTGCAGTCTACTGGCTGACAGCATTAACTCACTTGAGAATTTATGTGACCTCATTGAAGATACTTTCCATAATTTTGATCTATAACATCTTGACCACAAACTATTACAACAACGGAAGGCCCCACATGAATCACATGATGATTTTTGGCAGCGCTTCCGTGTTTTGTAGTTTCAAGCTCCGAAACACCAGATGAAGTTTCAGTATCTCATTGACAGATTCGAGAATTGCCTTATCAAATATGTCAACCCCAAGAAGAAATTTGAGCCCAAGCCTGGCTCAGCATACTTCAAATATGGAGTTGGGAAATCACAGATGCATACGTTCATTGTCACTAGTGACTGTCTACCGTCCCCTCATCAAATAGATCCACCACTGCAGAGTGATACGAGAGAATAGGCACACACATTTGTTCAGTTTTCACATCCTCCCAACATCATTTCACTTAACTTTCATGTAGATTTGGTTGTGAGTCCATCGAGTTTTCATATGCATTTTGTACCACAACCTTCGTCTTCATACTTGGATGATCCTCCGGATGATATTGTCTTGTGTTCTTCCATTATGGACTCTACACTTGTTGTAAACGAGGATCAAGCCATCGACGGAGTTGGTGTTGCACAACTAACATGCACTGTCATTCATGAAGAGTATGACTGGGAGCTTGAGCATCAACACTCGGTGAAGGATGACTCCCTTCTGTGTGATCCCCCTTAGTTCTTTCCTAGCATTTTTGGTGAACCTGCCATCCATGATTTCGCATGTGTATCTCTGTCTATGGATGCACCCATTATTGATCACTGGTAGGACACACCGGATGTTAGTCCATCATCCAATAAAGGAGAGGATAAACTATTCATTGAAAATACACTTGACTTTTCATTTGCCTTTTCTGAAAACACAGAGGATGAATTGGTCCTCTTTTCATCTACACCTCTGTTCGATTTATCATATCATGAGGATGTCGATGAAATCATTAATTTTTATGATCGTAGCTGTCATGATCCATCTACTCCTGTATTCGATCATGATGATGATTATATCGCAGTTGATTTTTTGAAGCCATCTATTTATGATGATCTATCTAATGACGAAGTCAAAACACACAGGCTGTTGAGGCACTTGAGCTCGAGCTGATGGTTATGTCAGGCCCTCGCTGCCCTGAGGTTGGTTCCACTTCCGATCAAGAAATTGTCGAATCCCCCGAGGCTCCTGATCACTCATCTGTATGCATTGAAGATCAATCCCACACACAGATCATGCTTCCTCCACTCGAACTTCACGATCCCATCGCTCATTCATTAGAGGAATCTTACATTGCCAGCACACATGCATGACGCAAGTTGTCCTTGTTTCTTTCGTTTGCTTGCATGTCACAGTCAAGAGTATGTGTATGCTTCAAAGTTGCACGTAATGTCACACAACACTATGATAAGTCCACGGACTGCATGTCATGTACTTGCACTCACTTTTGTCCCGTGGACACATTTAAACATGGAGTGTGTTTATCTCCAATGTTATATCTTTCTTGTTTGCTCGTTCACACAACAAGGTTGCTCGCGGACCATGCCTTCACCAACATGGGTCAAACAATGTGTCGGTGGCTGCATTGCAATTATCACTTCATGTGATCAGGCCCATGCACCATTAGCTTAGGAGTAGGAGTAGTGTTTTTTTTCAGTTTGTTTGCTTGCATGCATGTTTGCTTTCTTGCTTTGCATGCTTGTTTGTCTGCTTTCTTGTTTTCTTAATCACTTCACTTTTGCATTTACTTTTGCTTCTACTTTGCTTTTTTGTTTGTTTGCTTGTTTTGTTCGTAGGTTAGTTTCGCCTGAAACCATACGCAACACTTGAAACAAGCTAGGTAAAGTAAAAGAGGCCTTGTGTTGCTATCATTACTTGGTTATCTATCATCCTACCTCCGTATGAAGAAATTATTGCCTTTATTCCATGACATGTCGATGGAAAATATTTTTAGTTCGAAGTGAACCTTGGTGAAAACACAACTCTTGTGTGCTAACTAGTGTCACCTACTCTAGCAGATTGTTTTTGGGTTAACCCTTGGCAGCTAAGTAAAGTAGAGTAAGGTGAAGGGAAAAACCTTAACAAGCACATCAGAGGTATATAATAAACTACTTCTCTAAACGAACAACATCTTCTACTCTCAATAAGTCGGGATCCCTCTTCCGCCTACGAAATGAATAAGTGTTATGCACAGTTGTGAAAAATGAAAAAAAATGAAAAGTGAAAATTTTCAAAATGAAAATGAATAAGATGAAATAAGAGAAAGGCTTCCTGTGCAAAGAGGTGATGCAAGTACTCCGCCAGGGTATTGACTAGGCTCGCTGGCAGTAGAGCGATGCTTGTGTTCCTTCTTGACTCAACAGGGCTACTATCCAGGCCTACTGGCAGCGAAGCAACACCAGAGATGAAACTAAGACTCTAACGACTATATTGCTTGTGCACCAATACATGCCTCAACCCCAATCGAAACAAGTGTGCTGACTTGGCTTGAAATGTGTGTCAACCGACCAAGAGCTTGGCAGATGCTACATCTTACAATCAAGCAAGTGTGGAAACCAAGACGAACAGAGAACTGAACAACACTTCTGGAGGTGTTAGACTTGCTTTTCACGAACAAGGTCCATTCAGAGAGTTGCAATTCTACCAGTGTGTCGCCAAGTGTTGTAGCGACAATACATAAGCTTCAGTGGTGTTCTAGAAAATTTCCAACCTGTGCATGATAGCTTTTTGCATCCCCCTCATAGGTTGTTTCTCTGGACTTGGTCCAGCTGTAGGTTGAGCAGCTCTTCAAGAAATTGTGCAATCTTGTCAAGCAGCCTGTTGGGTTCCAGAATTGCACAAATTTGCCTATCACACTTCATTGAAAAAAAATGTGAAATCCCTCCCAGCAAGACTGCTCAGCCCAGAAATTGAGCAATTATGGGTAGCAGTCAGCTGCTCAGCCAAGAAATTGTGTAATCGTTCTGGGCAGCCAGCCCAGCTCCCTCCCAGAAATGCGCAAATTTTCCCCTCAACTGAGCAGGTTGTTGGATGTGCCATTGAGTTAATTGATTCCACCCGGGACTGGGAAAAATTGACTTGCATGCATGGGCTACTTTTTCCCATAATAGAAAAAGAAACATACAAAAAGCATCCCTAGATTTTAGGGAACTATTTTTAGTAGCTGGAGGTTACATGAAAAGATCGTTTTAGAATCTTTTCTCCAAGTATCGTTTTTTCCTAGATTTGTGGCATGCATGTAATGAGCCTTAAACTTATTTATTCGATGCTCCAGAGCTCATTTCTTCACATTGATATTGGAGCTCTGACATCTGACATCACATCCAGGAGTCTTCGACACATCCAGCTCAGTTATTTCTGGTTAAGTTGGCGTAACTTGTCTTTTGTAGCATTTTTGTCGCTTTTTGTGTTTTCGCTGATGCGAGAGTTGTTTGCTTTATTTCTATGAACGCTTGATGTCGTTTACATGCATACCAACTTCTACTAGCATTGTTTTAGTTTTCATTAGCATCTCATTACTATCGCATGCATGAAACTGTTTTGCACGAATGGTCGTCGATTCGGTGACTCGCTTCACCCACATGCATGTTGTTCCATTTTCTAAATCTTCCATTCATTGTTTGCATGCATGATCATTCACTTCTTCTTACACTCAATATCGCCATGCATTCACATTCACATTTGATTTCAGTTTCCCATCGGCGGGTCTGGGCAGCGTTGGCCCAAAGTCTACCTCACCAAGACAGCATTTTGCAATCTTGGGAGGGAAGGCTCTGCCTTCCTCTCAGAAAATGTGTATTTCTGCCTAGTCACTATCCTCTAATCTTGCATTGCTCAATTTAGGGGCAGTGACTGCTGGCCCAAAAAATTGCGCAATGCAGTCACTGGGTCTGCAACCATTGCTAGCTGAAATTGCAGATTGTGCAATTCCAGCAACTAGCAGGCCAATCTGCATTTCTCACTGTGCAATTCCAGCAGTCAGCTAGCCTCCGAGAAATCCCAGATTGCCTTTTACATAATAATGGCATCCAGTCTTCTATCCTCCTAGGAAAAATTTCGCAATCCTTGCCATTTAATCCCCAGGTGTGTTGTATGTTGTTCCCCAAGTTTGCTTTGGTCTTAGCTAATAGATTTCTCGCCATGCATGTTGTTATGTCTCCAGATCTAGCAGGTGTTCGTCCGTCTCTCAGCAGTTCAGGATCAATGACTTCCAAGAGAACAGGATCAAAGGATATTGACGAAAGTGCAACTGGAGCAGCAGTTGAGCAAGTGTCTACAAGTTTGTCAATCTATGAAGATACCAAGCTGATTGTAGACAAGGACATCAAGCTGAAATGGCAAGAGGTCAATGATGCATTTGCAGGCACATTTAGGGAAGACCTCGAAGACCGCCAAGTCTATGTGAACATCCATAAGTCCAGCTTTTACCACATTGCATGCAGATATCCTATGATCCCATCCACAGATATGATACATTGGATTGTCCTGCATACTGACCCCGAAATGATGACATTGAGCAGTGTCAGCGGGACGAAGATTGCTAACTTCAGGGCACAGGATTATGAATAGATGTATCATATTTCAAAGCCCATGATCACCATGGAGACTCCCTTCAGCATACCCAGCAGCAATGCCAACTCCAAAGATATCTTAAAGAGCTCGGTGAAGGAGCTGGCTAAATTCAGGATGACACCCAACCAGGTCTACAAGATGAAGATAATGTGGAAGGCATATCAATACTTGGCTATTTTTGCATGTCGACTATATGGGCAAGAAAGCACAGAAACCTTCCCACAAAGTTAGATGATCACGTTGGACCAACTGGCCAGAGAAGGAAAAGCATGCAACTGGTCCGACATGTTGGCTCACCAGCTAAAGGAACAGGTAGCAAGGGCTCAACAGTTACCCAAAGGTACGCAAGCAAATATCTACATGTTCACCTACATCTTGGATGCAATCTATGCCCATCAGGAGTTCCTGGGCTTGAAGTGGGCATGGACATCGACGAAGACCTCTGTGAACACTTATTGTAATATGTTGTCTGAATGCATCTTTAGAGGAGTTATCACACAGTTGTCTGATCATTTTGTCACCCCAGTTTACAAGATGATATCCGAACATGATCCACCTTGCATGTCGAAGGCAGCAATGGAGGCATTGATCAACATAGCAGATTGGTATGCCTCACCATCCGGCACCTTCATACGGATGTACATCTCGGAGAAGGCTTTGCATGTTCTACCGAAGTTTGCCTTGGACAAACTCATCATGCAGGAAGTATCATATCACATCTCAGCAGGATTATTAGCTAGGCTGCACTAAAAGAAGAAGGCACCTTGGCCCGCTCTTCGATTCCGCATCGAGTTATACGAAATACAGAGTTTCAAGCATGTAGATGTCGAAGCAGAGGAGATGAAGAAATATCCATTTGACGCTCGAAGTTACAATCTGTATGACCCGCATTGTCTTGTGAAAGACCACTGCACGAGAGTATAGCTTAACTGGATCCATGGGGCATGTCATTTGGCAAAGGAAGACCCATGGAGATATTGTTACAGTTTCTCCAGACCCAATGAATAGTCGGTCTTGCTGTGGAAAGGGTAGCAAAGAAGCATGAAGCAGCATCCCAGAGAGCACCAGAAGCAGCAGCAGCAGAGGTAAACATACCACTGCACGACAAGGGAAAGAGGAAGATTGTCGAGAGCATAAAGGAAGAACAAAGCTGCAAGTTCCGAGCAAAACCACTTGTGCAGAAAGCAACTTTGGCTATAGAGGCAAAGAGGCAACAACACAATTATAGAAACGCTCAAAGGTAAAGAGAGAAACAGATAATGGAGGAAACAGAGAAGAAGTTGCATGAGTTGAAGGAGCAACTCCGGAAGGAACAGGAGCTACGCAGATAAGAGAAGGAAGCACAGCAGGAACAAGAACAGCAGGGGGTGCAATATGTACAGACAGATGAAACTGCATTCATACAGGTAGTAGACTCATCAAAATAGCTGGCACCAGGCAGACAGGGTGAGCCATCGCAAGAACAGGACTTCGCTCAGGAGATAGAGCAAGCACTTGAACAGATGGATACAAATATGGAGAAACGGGAATTAGAGCAAGATATTGACCTCATGCATCACCACCAAGAGGTCGACCCACCAGCTTCATCGCATCCAGAAGAAGAGCAAGTCCCAAGCAACCAAGGAGACACTGAGATCCTTAGAGACAATCTGGAAGGAGAGATGCACAACATCTCATTTGATGAGTCTCAACATAGACTTCTGCAATCTCGGAGAATGTCAACTCCAGATGATCATTCATCTCCTGCACAGTTTGAGGAACGAATGATCATGTCTGATGTGTGCAAACATCCAGCAGCATTGGCCGATGCTACCAGAGCATATGTTGAAGCCACTAGCTCGAATGTTCACTTCCTGGTAGCTGAGAACGAGCGAATGGCTAAGGAGCTACAGACGGCCAAGCAAGGAGGAGAATTCGTTGCATCATCCACCCAAGCAGAATTGAAGAAGGCAATACTAGATGAAGTATTGTCCCTTGACATAGTCATGCGGATGTTGTATTCCAAGTTTGGTACCATGCATAAGGCAGTTTTGCATCTCAACAGTTGGCAATAGTGATGTGCTAGAAGAGCACGTATCTTGTCAAACGTGCATGCTACTATTGATTACATGCAAACATGGACAATGAGATACAAGGGAGCCTCATTAAACTTGCCTAAGATGATTAAGCCCAAAGCGGTCGAACTAAAGTCACGCATCCAAATTCAAATCTGGAACCATGAAGATCTCCTGCAGCTCATCACTAGTCTGCAGGCTTCCCATGCATGGGTATTCAAGAGTATGGATGTTATTGTGTGCGCACATGCGATCCCATCTATTGAGACACTCACCGAGGTGAAGATAAAGGCACAGGTCCAACTTGAGCTTGACTCGTACTTTGACTAGTTGATGCGCATAGCCACCAGCCCATACTTGGTGATCAGTGCATACACCATGCACAAGTATGTTGCTGGTCCAGTGCACTGAAGACAATGATGCACATGCTATCAGACGAGTTGGACAGAGGAGCCTAATCAGTGTACCCAGATGCTATGGAGGCAAGAGTTTGTTTCCAGAAAGATGTCACCTTAGAGTACACGGACACCATCGCAGACTACCGAGCTTGACATTAGTTCGCTACTATCAACCACCATGAGGATGTCGAAGAGTTGGTCTTCCAACAGTTGTCTGAGTCATAGTGATGTCTTGCATGGCTTGCTCAATTCTATTTTGTCTCACATGGGTACATGTGCAGATTGTATGTAATGTCTTGTCAAGTGTAAGTTCAAGTGTCGATAGTTGGATGTAACAGTCATAGAGTAGATGAAGAGTCATGAGGGAAGTTGAACTATCACAAAGGGGAATGTCGAGGGCCACCCCACCCTTTACTATATATAGTCCCTCATAACTCATTCTAAAGGGTTTTGGTCACCCAAGCTTCCAATAGGATTATCTTAGCTAGAGCTTGGACATTCTTGTAACGAGCCTTGGCTTCTCCACTGCGCAAAGCTAGTATATCTCTTTGGAGGAGCAGGTGGTAGTGACTGTAACGTTCCACTGTCAGAACCAGTGGTTGGACATGGATATATTATATGAGTGGAACTTACACTTCTTAATATAATAGAGCCAACACGTTTCATGCATATGTCGTATTGTATTTATGCTATCTCGTTTACTCTAAATGACATATGTATATGTTTCCTTACGCATGCATGTGTAGCTATTTTCTGTATATGTATGTATGGATCTTTCTGAAATGTGTTGTTGGTTTAACCATCACTTTGAATTTCTAGCTTAATTGCCTTTTGTTATCACTCCTCTGGATCTCCAAGGCTAAGGAAGAATCCAACTGAGGTAACCACAGATAACCTTTTAGCTTGGTCGCTAGCCCTACCAGGCCGGAGAGGGCTCTCTCCAAAGGATCACAACCAAGAGGGTTAGATGGATTAGGGTTTTAGGCTAGGTATAAAGTGTAGAGGGTTGTTTGATTTGATTTGGTGGGGTTATCATTGGATGAAGGTATTAGATCAGAGACGCTAGGTCATGGCAAATCAGATATGATTACCAACATCCAAAGGGGCAAGGTAGGCAGAAGGATTAGCACTTAAAAGGTGATTTGGTGAGATGGTTTAAGACTAATGAGGATTTAGGAAGAGAATATGAGATGAATTCTTCCTAAACTGAAGAAAAATGGACAAATTATGATAACTTTCCCAAAATAGAGCATGAGTAAACATTTATTATGCCTATCAACTTGAAAATTACCATATAACAGACATGAAATTGTTTATGAGCTTAAAAAGCATTCATACAAATGATGACAAAGAAGAAACAATGCTAAAAATCCATACCACATGTATCCCAAAGAAATAGTTGCAACTCATCTATTAACACTGGCCGAAATCTGATACAATAGAGTCCCTGATCACTAGTACAACATCCAACCGAGTCCAACCAGTAGAATGACTGAAAAAGTACATGATATAGGCCTCAAACAAACTCCTCTCAGCCTTAGGGGTCGAATCCATGAGAGGAGGAGCAGTTCCACCAAAAACTGAACTGATAGCTAAAGTGTAAGGTGGTCAAAGTGACTCATCCCTAACTTAAGTGAACTGATTCACTACACCTCATTGAGTCCATTTACCTAATGTATTTACCCTAAGTAACAGTAAAAACATGATAATTACATTTACTTCATCAATTACATAAGTGAAAATTGGTTTCCAAAGGTGAAAATCAAAACTCGAGCCAAACAGTGAAAAATTCAGGGAATTTTTCCCTATGTGCAGCACCTTAAGCCTATGCGCGGTGCCAACTTCAAGCTCATTTTTGAAGGGGTTTCTAATGTCCAGATTGAGATTAGGGTAGCTCATTGGAAATAGTATCCTGTCTACTTTCCAGAAATTCCCTTAGTTCCCAAAAATGATAAGATTTGACCCTCCAAAAGGTCAATCTCCCAAGACTACTTCTTTGTGTAGCACCTAGCTGAAAAAGAGGGCAGAAAGGTGAATTTTGAGGTGTTTTCGGCCATTTCTCCCTATAAAATGGTCCAAATTTGGCATGCCAATAGTCAAAAGTGTATGTTCTTAGCCTTCTGGATCCAATGGTTGTCTTGGTTTCCCATTTGGAGGCCTCAAGAATATGCGCAATGCCTAAGGTGTTGCGCATAGGACAGTTCACATGTGCCAAAACTGTCCAATGTTGCACAAAAAACCCAAAAATGTCAAAAGTGCCCAAAATCTTGTCAAAATTGGTGTATAAGTTGTTGATGAAGTGTGCTAGGCATGGAAAGAGGCCTTAGCAAGGATATCCAATTTTCCTTTCTCCTCTTGCACCTTTACGGTTTCAAGCTTTGACTTCATTTTCTTGAGCTTGGACCTTGCTATTTGGATTCTTTAGCAATAGTACTTTTCCATCCTCCTCTATATGTCATTGTCCCTTTTAGCCTTGTCTAGGAGATTTTCAATATGGTTTTTCACCCTCTCAAGCCAATGCTCCCTGTTTTCATTGATTATCATGGCAAATTGTTCATTTAGAGTAAGCTCATTAGCTAGTTCAACTTCTTTATGTTTCTCTAGTTCCAATGTTCTTTTTAGGCCTCTGATCCTTGGACTTTTTCTTGGCACTTGTTATTCCAGCTCATCACCATATTCTCCATATGCTTCATCAAGTAATGGCTTAGCCTTTTCTGCCTCTCCTTGTGCTTTTATGAATTTCACTTCATTAAAGAAGTGCTTTATCTTCAACTACTTATTCTCTTGCTTGAGGAAGTTAATGACAAATATAGCCCTGTCAAGATTAGTTTGGAGTTCTCTAATCTTGGCATCCTTCTCCTTGAGGACTATGCTAATTTCCTCATAGTCATCCTGCTCACTTAGATCAATAAGATCAAAATCATGTTTTGTCTCATGGAGGTCCTCCTCCTGCTGCTGGATCTCTATCTCTGTCATCTTTTCTTTACCTTTGTGTACTTGCTTTGTTGATGAAGAAGGCAAGGCTATGTGGGGCAAACACCTACCTATGGCCTCTCTGACTTGATGACCTTAGCTCTGCTAGGTGACCCTACATGATCATGAAATGGTGATGATGAAGGTGAAATAGGTTGAGATGATGGAGGGATAGATGTAGTGGGTTGAGATGGACGAGGTATGTCTTCATCATGATGATCAGTGGGATGAGATGAAGAAGGCATATCTTGGGAATGTGGAGGTTTTGGAGCAGTGAAAATATGATTGGAAATGAAAGTGTCCCATGAGATGTTCAGTTGGTTAAGGTGATGGAGGACAATGATCTTGATCAGAGAGTGATGGAAAAGATTATTCATTTTCTGCTCATACCTTTTTCCCTTAACTATGTATGACATTTTCTCAATGCTCTTGAACAAAAAATAAGGGATATTGAGCATTCTGACTCTTGTGAAGTGCATGAGCGATCTGATATGGTATGAATAAAGTCTGGAAAATATGCATTCACAAGTGAAGTACTTCATGATGATTTTGATCATGGGAGAATATGTACCAAGAAGGTGGTTGAAAGGGAAGAATCACTTTCTCTCATTTCTGTACCGAGGCTTCAAGTATGGCTCATAATACTGATGATCTAGGTTTTGAGCTTTAAACCACCATTCACCCACATTAGGTATTACAGTAGCAGCAACAATAATGTCTGAGGATATGCTGAAGGTTACCCCAGCAAGGGTCACTTGATTGTATTCAAGATTTGAAATGAACACTCTAGTCAAAACAGGATGGCTTTGGACTCTTTGTACCATCACACAAAAATCAAAACATCCCAAATGCTTGAAAGAAGTGACTGTCATAGGTGAGTCCATTAATTCTTTGGTGTTGGTAGGTTCAAACCTCAAGATTTTTCCTCCTTTGTGTGGTTTTCTTTCTTCCTGGTCTTCTTCCTCTGAAAAATCTTTGTTTTCTTCCTCCATTATATGTTTTATTTCCTCTTGCTCAAAACCCTAGGGATTAGGAAATAGGAGTGGGAATAGGGTAGGAAAAATTTAGGGAGTGGAGGAAGGGATTAGGGAACTTAGGGAAGTGATAGGGGAGTGAAATGTGTATGGGATTTAGGATTTGATATTTAATTACAGGTATGTAGTATGGTTGCCTAGAGATTTTGTTGCCTAGGACTTAGGGTTTAAGGGAGAACGAACTTGGGATAGGGATTTAGCAGCACAGGAGTAGAGATGGGGTTTATGGTGATGTGGGAAAGGTAGTAGGGTCTTAGGAATAGTTTTGGGGCTGTAGGAAAAAGCTAGGGTTTGCAAGGCTTTAGAACTCCAAATTTTAGACAATAAACTTCATAGCATGAATGATGACTTTGAGAGATGTAAGGAGGGATGAAAAAGGTTTTACTTACTTGATAAGAGACTTAAAAACCATGTGTTGAGGGTTTGGGAGATTTATTTGAAGTTTGAGAGCTTGTGGAGGAAGTTTGATCGGTATGCAGCACCCTTAGTGCATGCACAATGCATGTCCGCCCTGTGCGCAGTGCCTTAAGCCCATGCACAGTGCCTTCAACCCATGTGTAGCACCTACCCCGTTTTTCTAATTTCGCCCAAAATCATGAGAAATGGTGCTTTGGGGTTTTCTCAAGCAATGGTAGGAGCGAAATGGAGTTGGGTTAGATGCTAGGAAGGCCTTTATACATGAGTGAAATTGATCACTAGCTTTAGAAAGCCATTTTCTAATGTTTCTCTTCTCCTTTTTGAAATGGTTGCTAATTTCCTTTCTGACTTTCTTCTTTGCAGGTGGATGATGCTAGAGTTTTGGCACTCTTCACATCTGAATTTTCTTTGAATGGAGTTGGCACACAATTTTCTTAGTTGACATCTTAGGAATAGTAACTCATTACATATAATGAACATAAAATTACATAAATTGGAAAAAATATTACATCTCTGTTTTTGAAATAAAATTACAATTTTAAATATAACTGATACTTGAAATAAAAATTAGAACTTGGGCAAGCATAGCCACATGTTTCCAAATCCTCTTTAAATGAAAAAGGGATATTATTTTGTTCACTCTCATACCTTTTCTGGCCTTATGCAGTGAATTGGTGTTTTATTGGACTTTGGAGAATGAAACCTAGTGACCTAATGGGACCTTGAATGACTAGACTCCATGTGGACTTGACTGACACAAAACATGATGAAATGAGCTTTTATGATAAGTGTATTCTTTGTAAGACACAAGAAGGTGGGCCATATAATAGGGAGAGTGGGACTTTTTTTACTAGGGCTACCATCAGTGAGTAAATTTTTGCATGAGGACCTAGGTGGAATGACAAAATTTTTAGAATGGGACACTAATATGATATAAAAGAGGAGTTTTGATCACTACTGGAAATATGCAAATACTGACTCTAACACCTTCCATGTTGTGATGCATCTTTGCTTGTGTGTTCCCTTCTTAACTCCATGCTATCACAGGTTTCCAAGGGGCGCACTCACCTCACCCTCTCAGTGTTAGAACCTCTCATGCACCTTCTTTGACTTACTATATATGTCACACCCTTGCTACCAATAGGGACATCTTACTTGCCTTTGTGCAAAACCGTAGTCAAGGTGATACCCTATGACCCATTCTTGGGACTTCTACACCAAACTATTTGAGGTCTAATTGGGACTTCTTACCAAGGAGATCCCCTGACATCTTGGCGGGTCCAGCACCATCAACATATTCCCAATATATCAGAAGTGTGGTCCACAAGTCCACATCGACCTTTGTCATCAGCCTCTGGAGATCATGATGGTGATAAAATTTCAACTAGTGACAGTAAAGCCCATGGGGAAAAGGGAAAAGTCAAATCTCCCTGTAGGTTATGTGAAAGGCATCATCCTATTCACCTTTTTCCTTATATGGATGAATCCTTTAACGTGTTGGATAACCTTACCGCTTCTCAACCTCGTCTTCCGATTGGTTACCAAAATCTTTCCCTTGATCCTCCACTAGTTGATTAAGTGATTGATCAAAACTCATCTTTGGTCAATCCCACTCTCTTTGAAATTGAATCCCATGAGTTCGTTTCCGACCAACCATTGGTCGAAAAAATGGTTGACCCAATTCCACTTTCAGTTGATCATATCTATCCTGTAGAGAGTGAAGTTCATACCACTCATGTTCTTCTAGTTTCTTCAGATTCCAAAGAATTAGGGGGTAATCCTCCTGTTCCCATGGTACAAGGGGGAAATCCTCCTATTCCCATGGTACAGGGGGTGATCCTCATGTTCCCCTAATGGAAGAGGGTAGTTCTCTCATTCTGATGGCACCCTCTCCAAGTAGTTTAGTCACTTTCCCTTATTGGAGTCAATCAGCATGATATCGTCTTCCTTCCTATGTGCCCTTTCAGATAATGGTATAGGCTTATAATATAATAGTACCTGGCACAATCATAGATGAAGGTGCATTCTGTTAGTATTCTGTCCTCAACTACTTGGAAAGCTTTAGGTTCTCCACAGCTTGCGGTCGTTACCCAGAATCTGTTAGCTTTTAACAGAGGAACCAGTCAACTTTTTTGGGATCCTTCCTAATTTGCCTATTACTGTGGGAGGAAAAATCATCTATCTCGACGTGATGGTTGTCCAAGGCCCTTTGGATTTTAATTTAATCCTCGGTCATGACTATGTTTATGTAATGGGAGCTCTTGTCTCTTCTCCCTTTCGTCTCATATGTTTCCCACATGAAGGAAGAATTGTGGCCATTGATCAACTTTTGTTCATTGGTCCTAATTTGACTCTCGATCAACCATATTCCCTAAATGGTCCTTACACACAAGTGGTGTCTTTCACTCCACAGGTTAATTATGTGGCAACCTATTTCGTGCCCACGTCTATTGATGATCTAGCGAGTGATGTAGTACATCGTGTACTGGGGGCATTGGAAACCGATTTTTCCATTAAATCCCTTTATTGGCACCCCTTCCAGAGCGTTTCTCTCCCATCTAATGAGAACCACTTGGAAGCCATGGTCTCTTACAGTCCATGATCAATATCATGAGGATAGTTCTTTTACTATGTCAACCTCGTTAAAAAATGAACTAGGTCCCCATGAGGATAGTTCTTTTACCATGTCAACCTTGTTAAAAAATGAAATAGGCTCTTGAAGCACAACTCCTTTTCATGTGTGAAGCTCCTTAAAAAATGAATCAAGGTTCCTGGAGTATATTTTTTTTTTCTTGTGTCAAGCTCATTAAAAAATGAAACAAGGTGTCATGAGAATGGTTCTTTTCCTATGTCAAGCTTGTTAAAAAATGAAAAAATCGCCTTCCAATTCAAGTCTTTGATTAGATCTCATACATTCATAGTCGCATCTTTCACTTGATATCGTAAGTGAACCTTCATTTCATCCACCTATTAGTAACTAGTAGTCTGCTTAGGTGAATGAAATGAAGCTTGGGGGGCATGTACCTTGAATTGAGTCATTATATTGGGGGCATGCAAACTCATCTCGACAATAGTTTATCTTTGTTTCAAGGTTGTGTAAAAATAAAACCAAACCCAAGCATAGTTTGTTTCCGTTTCAAGCTTGTGTAAAAATGAAACCAAATCCAAGCATAGTTTGTCTCTGTTTCAAGCTTGTGTAAAAATGAAACCAAATCCAAGCATAGTTTTCTCTCATGTTTCAAGCTTGTGAAAAAATGAAACCATTTTCAAGTATCCTCAAGCATAGTTTCCCATATTTCAAGCTTGTGTAAAAATGAAACCAAATCCAAGCATAGTTTTTCTCATGTTTCAAGCTTGTGAAAAAATGAAACCATTTTCAAGTATCCTCAAGCATAGTTTCCCATATTTCAAGCTTGTGTAAAAATGAAACCATTTCCCTTTTTACCTCTCATGATTGTCATTTTATCAGCATGTTTTTTCTAGATGAGCCTTGGTTGTTTTCATTCCATCTTCACCATCTCTTTGGCCGATCATACGCTTTCACTTGGTTGTTTTACCCTTGCCTGGGGAACATCCATAATGAGTGGTATTATTAGCCAACCTCTTGACCTTTACATGTTTTGAGTTGTTCCATCATGACTGGAACTAGTTTCTATCCTTTTATACCACTCGTTCCTCCAGGTGGAGTCCTCTTTCAGCTCTTTCTAGACTCCAAAAATATGAAAAGATTGTCAAGAACTTGTCTTTTCAAACTCGTAAAAGTAAATGAAAAGACGTCTACTCAGTATAAATTTAACCCTTCTCCAAACTCAAATAGGCTTGCTACGAAAAAGGAATACATTAGTCGAACATGGCTAAGAGGTTCTCTTGAGTATATTTTTCTACCTTGTTGGACTTAAGAGACTATCTACGAAAAGGGATATCTGGAGTTTTCTTTTTAGCTTCGTTTTCAAACTCTCTAAACATGAAAAATATGTCGAGTTACCCCTCCATCGGACTCGTAAAACATAAAATGACATAGGACTTGACACCATGACGAGACTGAGTTCAACCGGTTGACTGTAGATTAGTTTTTCTTTACATGTTTTTGCATCAAATAGTGACATGAGATTTGCCTCTCTACTGACCTTGTTTTTTTAGCTTTTCAATTTTAGTTATGCTTTGATTTCAGTCTTGTTCATTCACTTTGTTAAGTTAGTTTAGAAATCAACTCACTCATTTCATTGACGGTTACCTCTGAAAGCCATAGCGAGACTAACTCGCGAGGGATCGAAATATGAATGTTGTGATTTGATTTTAGTTTATTTTTCTGCAATTAGATATTGGATTGCTCATTTCATTGACGGTTACCTCCAAAAGCCATAGCGAGACTAATGGTGAGGGATTGAAATATGAGTGTGTAATTTGATATTAGTTTTTACCTTTTCTGCAAATAGATATCAGATTGTTCAAGTTGTTTATTTGATTATCTCCTGAAAGCCATAGCGAGACTAATGGCGAGGGGTCCAGAATATGAGTTAAATGTAAATTTGATTTTAGTTTACTTTTCCGCAAATAGACATTAGATTGCTCAAGTGTTTATGATTACCCTCCAAAAGCCATAGCGAGACTAATGGCGAGGGGTCAGAATATGAAGTTGATGTAATTTTTGATTTTTAGCTTTACTTTAACTTGCAATTTTTTGATTTCTTTGAGTTCAGTAGCTTAATTCATTTCTCTGTATTTAGACAGCAGCAGGGATAAGTGATTTCATGATCAGTATTTCAATCTTTTGTTTGATTTAAGTAGTGCATATTTACACTTTTGTCTAAGTACTAATTCCATCAATAACATGTTTTGAGATCTTTTGAAGTGCTAAGTTTTGGAAGTTACCATTAGGGACAAACCTTGTCTTGAAATCTACATCCATACTTGACCTTTAAAAGTATTCTTAAGACCTTAGAATAGGATTTCCATTTGCATTAGACACATTAAGAGGTCAACAAAAACAAAACCTCAAAACAAAATAAAATCTATAAAACAACGAAGTAAGAAAAAGGTTAACTAAGCACATATGGTGCACCACACTTCATTAGTTTACGATACTCATATTGATAATTTATGTAGAGAAATTTAAGACGTTAAATTGACTAAACAGTACTTGCTAACAATAGCTAGGAAAAAATGGAAGTAAAGTGTTTTGAACCTTGTATAAAAGGCAACATGTCGCTCTTGAACATGACACTCATCTGTATATTGTGTTGGGTTTAGGATATCCTCTCTTTTCCACTTGCCTTCCTGAGTTTGGGAAATTTGTTTGCCTCCTATTCAATCACCCATGTTGTCACCATGACCTCTAATCCCATTTTGAGTCAAATGTTGCCAAACTCTGGAGTCATGTCGCCAATATGTTCAATAGAAGTCCTATCTACAATGTCAAACTTCAAGTACTTATTTGACCCTCTCTCCAACAATCCTAAATCACTTTTACCATTTTGAGATATCCTATTTTTCTTGTTGATGATGTGGGAAACTTTATGTCCCTCCTTCGACGGATCACTTCCTGTTGACTTCAGCTCACTATCCAGGAAGATGATTTAGAAACAACCTTTCAGCACCTTGGATCTTGCATGCCTCAATGGTAAGTTCTTCATGTTCAATAATAGGCTTACATCATTGGCCTTCGATCGAATGATTCGATAAGTGTTCGACTTTAGCTTACCTATTCTCATTATTTGACTTTGAATTTGACTAAGAAAGAGATTTAGGATCTTTTTCCAAACATATTGGGGGATTGCTCATGGGAATTTCTCCTTCCTCACTAAGCATATTCAAAGCTTCATAGTTGTTGCTGCTATATTTCTTCTCACTTGTCTTGTTATTCCTTCTCCATTCACTAGGCTAACTTTTTTCAAAGAGGTGAATCCTTTCCCTTTAATTCCAATTGGCTCAGATTTCCTTGGTTGGTTGTTAGTTATCCTTGCTAGGCCTCTTCTTTTTTTGGATGTTGCCATTGATCTCCCTATTCCACTTGTTTTTGTTGTTCATCCTGTTTACTTTTACAACTTCCCACAAAGTGGCCATATTCATGGCAGACTTTTCATTTGAATGGAAGATAATCATAGTCCACCTCTTAGATGTGAGACTAGCTATCAAGATTCAAATTATAGTTGTTGGAAGCCCCTTATCCAGATCCACTTCCACACATATCCTTGCATAGGAAAACAAAGCCTCCTATGGTTCGACATGATTAATGTACTTACCCTAGCTATTATCAATAATTCTAAAGGTTGTATTGTTCCTGAAGTGAAGGGGAAGAAATGGGAGGTTGACCCATACTATAACAACATGAGACATGTTACTTTTCGGATTGAAATTGAGACTGTAACAATCCAAATACAACCTTTGAGCCCCCATAAAACAAGGCCTACTTCTAAATATCAGATCCTTATCTACCTTAATTTCAAGGAAGAAGATGAAAAAACCATTCCCACAGGAAGAAGGATATACAAAGCCCTTAATCAACAACTTCAATTTTTTCTCCACCCACATTTTCACAGAGCGTGGGGAAGGCCAAATCCCCATGAACTAGCTGACATGATAGAATTGAGCTAGTTGTAGAGCCCAACATCTAGACTGGGGGGCGAATATCTAAGAAGCTAGAGGGATTTTCCTTTTGATACTTCGGCCCATTAATGAACAAATTGTTGAATGCTTCAATATTCAGAGCTGACCCAAATGGGGTGGTGCCACAAGGCCATTTGAGTTGGTTTCCATCAAGTTACAAGGGATCTGTTGGGTCGTCAAAAACCCTCACAATGCTTCAAAGGTTTTTCTTAGATTGTTATACTTTTAGTCTTAATCCTTGATGGTTTGTTTTTGCATAGTTTTATTTCCTTTGATTCTAGATAAAGAAATTAAAAGTACAAATCTTCTTATATTTTTTCATTTTTTTCCCAATATGAGCAAGATGTGTAATTCTTTCATTTTTAAATAATTTTTTGAATACCCACCATGAGAGAGAGAGATGCTTTCTACTTTCTAATAGAAGTAGGAACCTATTAAAACTATGAAGTAACAAAAAAAACATTTTAATATGGACAAAGTGAATAAAATATTTCAATGCCCATGTTGAGTAAAATGTTTCAATGTCAGTTGTATATATGTTATAAAACAATTAAAAATAGAAAAATTCTTATGATTAAAATGTGTTGTTCAAAATTGAGGAGATGTGGAATTATTTTTATACTCAACTAGGGATTGACACATGGAATGCTTATATATATAATCATCAACATAGATCCATCTAAAGCTGAGATATATCAAGCATTGAGAGGGATCAAAGCTCTTGAGGTGCAAACTTATTTTTTATGTTTTTCACTCTAACAGAAGGTTGCACCTTAAGAGGTTTGATCCCTCTTTGTGCTTGATAGGTCTAGGATGAAGATGGATCTATATTGATGTTAAAGAAACCATTGCATCTTATAACAAGGGGTAGACTTTTTATTTCACCAAATATCTTTGATTTTGGGTAGTTAATCTATTCACTTATGGTTTATGGTTTAGAAAGATGAATTCTAAACCAATCAAAAGTAGTTTTTTAAGTCTTTTTTTTGTAAGGTGAATTTCATTGCCTTCAAAAAACTAGAGTTTACATCAAAAGATTAGACAATCTTTCTGACCTCTCACTAGGGAGACTAGACCATAACCAGAGAATCACTCTCCATAGAGAGGACGATAAGGTCTAAGGACAAAAGGAGATCACAAAAAATAATATATAACTGGAGTTTTGGCCTAGGGTGCTCTCACTAATAGTATTTATAGCATATAAGACACAAAACATAGACATGATCTTGTTAATCTAAAGGGTCTGAGTCCAAAACTACAACTTGGATAGGGGATATGTCAAGGTGTTGCTCTATCTTGTCTAATTTGTTGTCGAAGTCATTCAAATGGTGATATAAGTTCTCCAAAGAGATGCTCTTGCTAGTGCACAAATGTGTTCCCCAAAAAGAACTTCACCTGCTAATATAAGTCAATAGTTTGCAAGAATCCAAGAATCCAATTTTCCCATTACACCAGGATCTTCGTATATAAGAGGGTAGTTTTATGAGTGGAGGCTTCCCCCTCAACTTGAGCAATTTCTTCTTCTATGGGGTTTGGCATCGATTCCCAACAACGCCCAACAAAATTCTCTAATCTGTGATCCATGTGGGTGTGCCCCCTGTGGGCCTGATCTTCATAAGATGTTGGCCCCCTTTGAACTCGCACTCGCTAACAAGGAATGGGAGCAAGAATAAGTGTGCTAATAACTTGTAGTAAAGGTATAGGAAAGTAGATAGGCTTGAGAATGCAAAGAAGCTACCACCAAAAATAAAACTTAGACTGAACACTTGTTCGAGATGAGGAATATATTTGAAATATTGTTGGACAAACCAACACAAATCAGAGGAGGGTAGGGATTACATAATACCACTTTCACCCAAGTGTCCAATGATTACATATAAGAGTATTATAGTAATTATGTAGAGAAAAGAGTGAGTGCACAATTAAAACAACATGTGGGAAAATAAGATTAGAATAAACCAAAGACCAAAGGAGTACTAAACCACAATAGAAAGGACAACCACAACAAACTGATTAAACATAGTTACCGATCAAACGAGAAAATGACCTAGTACCCGTTTTTTTGAGGTAGCAAAAAATCACTCAATTTTGAAAAGTGGTGATTCAGAATAAACAATTTTTTTTGGAGCATATTTTTGGCACTTTAAATTTTCTTTTTCTTTTTCCCCTTTGGAGAAAATGTAATTTTCATTGATATATAAAAATTACATGCTATATATGCATAAGCATATGCTATAAGAGGCAGTGCCTGTCAGATAATTATGTTCCAAAAATAAAACCACAATTGACGCCTTTTATCCACACAGGGAGGCATCATTTTTTGATAATGTTCATCATATTGATTTACCAAAAAAATAACATAAAAATTGTAGTTATATAGCGTGTCCATAGTTCTTGCTGAAAGACTGAGAAGAAAATAAACATATGGATATTTACAGGTGTTAATTTAAGGCAAAATTAAATGGTCTAAGCTCCATGTGAGCTTGCTATAGCATCTATGTCCATGAAGGGCCAGTGGTAGTATTGGTAGAAATTTCCTTCTTTGTGTTCTTGGATCATCCAAGTGTCGGATGGCCTATGTGTAGCTTCTTTGGATAATCTGTCAGCATCTGCATTTCGCTCCCTGAAAATGTGATGACATGTAAAAGTGTCAAAAGAAGTAATAAGACGTTGAGCTTCATCCAAAATGTGTGATAGTGTCTATGCAGAGCATCTAGATTTTTTGTTAATCCAATCACAAACAATTTTTCAGTCTCCAAAGAGTTGAAGGTCTCGGCATTGGATTTGCAGCGTGTGTTGTATGAGGAATTTTGCAAAGGATAGTTCTGCGAAATTATTTGTACCTCCGCCTAGACCCATATGTATATGGAGGGAGTGAGTATCAGAGAGGTCAAGAATGGCCCCTCCCTCGCATCTGTCTTCCCGGGCAGACCCGTCAAAATAAGCCCAAGGCCGAATATGGTCAATGGATTCAGGTATGATGGTTCGGGGTCGGGTTGTCTCTTCATCGTCCGGAATGATGGAGTTATCAGAGATGATTCGGGAGGCAATGGAGGGCCAGTGCGGTGAGGTGTTTTGGAATATGAGGTTATTATGAGCTATCCACAGTGCCCAGGATATAAGTAATGGGAGATTTTTGAGTTTTTGAGGGCAAGCGCATATCCACCAATTTGACCAAGCTTCTGTTACAGAAGCACCTTGCCACTTTGTTGGGGAAGAAATCACTGTTGAGATCGATTACCATAACTCTCAGGCAGCCAAACATTCAATAAAAAGATGTGATGCGGATTCATTGTTGCATTTACATATGCGGCACCAGAAAGGGCCATGATGTGCTCGCTTAACTAGATTGCCTCCAGTGGGGATTCTGTTCTTGAGTATAGTCCACATGAGAAGTCTACTCCTGGGGGGTGGGGGGGGGAATTTGGCTTCCATAGATGCTTCCACCATGACTCTAGAACTTGTGGGCGATGGTCTTCAGCTAGAACTAGATATCCCTCCTTAGGTGTGTATTTCCCTAATTTTGAGAGTGCCCATATGACTTCATCTTCTTCCTCCCTAATCCAGACATGTGCCTCAGTGAGGGACTTGATGAAGGCATTCCATCGTTGTGTCCATTTATGGGGAATGTTTAATCTTGGGGCCGTTTTCCAAGCTTGCTGAAATGGGGTGGAGCGCTCAGAGTCTGCTATGTGGCCAATATGAGTGATGTTGTTGTCTTTGAGGAAAGATCTGAGGTCGTCTGGCAGCTTATATATGTTCCCACATCCAATCCATGGGTCTAGACCAATCCTTACTTTCATTCTGAACTGAATTTTCCATGTGATGCCAGCCCTGATGATGTCAAGTGATTTTATTACCACCTTTCATATAATTGAAACCCCTGAATGTAATCTCTGTGTTTGGCTTATCCAAATCATCAGGTTTGAGGGGGAAATATATTTTGACCATGCCACCTTAGTCCATAGGCTATTTTTTGTAATAAGTTTCCATCCTAGTTTCGCTGCTAGAGCTATGGAGAAGTCTTCTAATTTCTTTATGCCCCATCCACCCTATTTCTTGGCCAGATTTATGGCCTCCCACTTTACCCATGCGAATATTTTACCTAACTGTTGTCTCTTCCAAAGGAATCTATAGCATAAGGCCTGGATTATGGATGGTATACTCCAGGGGATCCATGCCAGTGACATCCAGTAAACCGGGGTGGCCTCTAGGACAACTTTAATGAGAGTAAGTCTACCTGCCTTGGAGAGGTATTTGTAGTACAAAATGTTTAGTCTTTTCTCCATTTTGGAAATGAGCCAGGTCCAATCTGTAATCTTGTATCCAGAGGTTTTAGCTTGTAGCCCAGATAACTGAGACCATCTTCCAGCCTAAGAAGAGTGTACTGGAACCTTTGCAGCGCATAATGTATTTCATGGGGAGAACATCCTGCCTCTGTGAGGGTCGACTTGTTGCAGTTTACAGTCATGCTCGTGGCTGTTTGGAATAAAGCCATTGAGTTCTTCATGATTGTCATGTCTCCAATGCTTCCATTAAGAAATAGAAGGACATCATCCAAAAATAACAGATGAGTTAAAGTGCACTCATCCATGATTTTTATAACCTTTAGTCTGCCTCTTCTGAATTCTTCTTTGACCAGCCTACTGGGACCTTCCATTATCAGAAGAAAAAATAGAGGGGATAGGGGGGCAACCCTGTCAGAGACCTCTTTCAGAATAAAAAAAGGGAGAAGTTGCCCCATTGATAAGCACACTAAAAGGTATGTTAGTGATGCAGCTCATGATCCATTTAATGAAATCAAAAGGGAACCCTAGGTGGGTTAAAGCATTCTAATATACAACCAGTTTGCTCTATCAAAAGATTTTGAAAGATCTACCTTTAAGATCATATCTTTGATTTTCTTGGAGTGCAAAGAGTGTAGTACCTCATGGGCAGTTCTCACTGCTTCATGGATTTGGCAATCTTGTAGGAAGGCAAATTGCTCTCGCGAAATATACTTGGATAGTATAGGTCGCATCCAGTTTGCAATAATCTTTGCCACGATCTTATAGATGCAGTTACATAATTATATAGGTATGTAGTCATCAAAGGTAGTGGGGTTGTCGGATTTCGGGATGAGGGCGATGAAGGTGGAGGTGAAGGATTCAAGAATCTTTCCACTGGATCTGGAGTGTTAAATGACTTTAAGAAGACCCTCCCCCAGGGTTTCAAAGAAAGCTGAATAGAACTCGATCGACCAGCCATCTGGCCCTGGGCTCTTGTCCCTCTTAAACCATTTGATCATGGCTTCTAATTCTCCGATAGTAATCTCCTTGGTCCATTCCTTGCCTACCTCCTGAGCCACAAAGCGAGGGAATAATTGAGCTACTTGAATGATCTCGGCAAGATTTGCAACGGGGGGGCCCTGTAGGTCTGTTTAAAGTGAGAGTTCGATAGAGAAGCCAACTGAGGGAAAGTATTAACAATGTGACCTTGCTCGTTCAAGAGTTGCCAGATGGTATTGATGGCTTTCCTGCCATTTGCAAACTTGTGATAGAACTTTGTATTGTCATCTCCCTCGAGTAGCCAAATCACCCTACTTCTCAGTCTCCATACTTCTTCGCGTTCCTTAAGGATTTTCCTTTCTAGCAGCATATAGATCAGTAAGTCCATTCCTTTGGTCCATCACTCTGTAGGCCCCTTCCAGGTCTTTTTCAATCTCAACGATTTCTTTCTCAGCATTCAATAGAGTTTGATCACCTTTTATTCTCTTATTGTGGGCCCAGGATTTGGATAGTCTCTTCAACTCAATGAGATTGTGGGTGAATCCATCTATTATGTTCCCACCAGCACTCGATGTGCCTTCCATAAATCCTCGATCATTTGATTATATGTGGGGTCTTTAAGCCAAGAGGAGCTCAACTTAAAAGGTCCCTTGGGTTTCCGAGGTCCCCTACAAATTTCCATGTAAATAGGTAGATGATGAGAGACCCCTTTCGATCCCACCCATTGTCTATGAAGAAAACCCAAGGTCAGAAGTCCTTCCTTTATAAGGAAGCGACCGAGTCTTAGAGCAAGACAGTCCTCGCTGGCTCTATTGTTCCTCCAGATAGGTATGAGCTTGGTAGAAGGGATGTCCAACAAATTATGGATGTCTAGCAGATTCTCAAAATAGGCATATAAAGGATCCAGTTGTGCATGATGTCCCCATGACTCAGAGTGTCCAATGGAGAAATTCAAGTCCCCTCCCATGATTAAGTAACCTTTCTGAAAAGCTTCTAAGCCTAGGAGATGGTCCCAGAAGGCAGGCCTGTGTTGGCAAGGCCCATAAGCATTTATGACTCGCACCTCCAAGCCTAATTCAGATGAAAAAAGGTTTGCCCCAATATGCCCAAGACCTCCCCAACAGGTGCAGATTTTTAAGGAGCGGGTGTTGAATCCCAGGGCTAGGCCTTCGGATCTACCATTAGCATCTATACCTACAAATATCCATCCAGGGAGCATAGCTTTGAGAAGGTGTGTAATGGTGTATGCAGATCCCAGCGTTTCTTGGAGGAAGGTAACATCAACGGGAAAGGAAAGTATCAGTCTGCGGAGGGCTAGTTTTTTATTGGGTCTAGCCAACCCTCTGCAATTGAAGGAGGCAATCTTCATGATGGGGGGTCAGATGAGGGATTTGATGCTCTAAGTGCCATGTGACTGGTTGATTGCCTGCCTAAGGCGATCTCTCCTCCGGCCCATAGTTGAGCCTTTGAGAGGGAGGAGGGTTGGCCCCTCGGAAGCTTGGGAGGAAGAGGGGATAAAGATAGAACAAGCCTGATATGATCTGGGTTTTTTAAATTTTGCTTGGCCTTGGATCGAGTCCGATACCGAGGGGAAGTAGGGCCAGCAACAAGTATAGGAGTGATGTCGGGGGGGGATTCGGGAGTGATGGACATGCGTCAAAGGAGGTGTAATCAGGTGAGGGAGAAGAGACAGCCAGAGAGGGTTGAGAGGGAGGGTTCACGATTCCATTTAATGAACAAGCAACTGGAAAATCATTTAATCCATCGAAAGCATGTATATTAGAGGGATTAGGAGAGTTTGGAATCATACCCGAAGAAACCACCGACCAAGCAGCCGCTCTCGCGCTAGTGAGAGGAGGAGAGGGAGGTCGAAGCGAAGGCCTGCCTCATTTCTTCGGGGTCCCCTGTGAGAGCGTCATGTCCGCATGAGGTGGGTCACCTTGGCTCTCGTCTTCTTTGTTGAGGGGCTGATCCCCATGTTCCTAATTTGCCTTTGGGGGAATTTTCCTTCCAGCTTCTCCCCTATCCTTGTTTTTATTGAGAGGGCAGTCCTTGTAGAGATGCCCAACCTTATGGCATCTCCTGCATCTGAATGGAACCCCTTCATAATCCAGGTTCTGTCTCCGAGAGAAATTCTTCCATTGAATTGTGATATATTCCTGAAGCCCATCACTATATCAATGTGTACCAGTATCCTTGCATACGCCATCCTTCCTATCGAGAGGTAGGATTTATCATACTCTAGGTATGTTCCTAGGGAGTTACCAATACGCCTAAAGATGTCCTCTGACCAGAACTGTAGAGGCAGGCCAGGTAGTCTGACCCAGAGAGGGCTTGCCCCCAGCTGTTCTCTTTTTGGGTCGAAAAAGTGGTGTCCACCTCCAAAGAAGCACCGATGCTTGTTCGATATGCCATACCGCTGAAAGTACCCAGTTAGTGTGCTCTGCCCTGGAGAAATGAAGCGCGAACCATCATTTAACAAAAGTCTGAACCACCGGTGGTTCTGCTAGATGATGCCCCCATACCTTCGTGGCCCACTGCTTCAATCTAGTGGTACTGTAGAAATGGCCCCTGAATCTTCCAACCAGCACTTGCTCGACTGTGTCCATCGCCTTGCTCCACTGGAAATCCTAGCCCAAGCTCGGGAATACCTCCAATGCTTTTGGTTTTAGGACACTTTATCTCTTCACTTTCTGGGTTCCTTCATCTGGTATGGAATTCTGATGGGCGCCTTGGGTAGGGTCGGTCTCAAATGTCAGAACATCCAGGAGGGGTTCAAAAGGAAAGACCCCTAAGATGGGAGGGACTTTTGTAATATTCCCAAATGGGGGGGGCGATGGGGGTAGCACAGGATGCCCTAGATCTGAGGCTACAGGATCGCTAGTGGTCATTGCTGAGAGGGCGTGGGAGCCGGCAGAGGAAGGGAAAGATGAGATACCCTCAGAGGAGATACCCAGACTAGGTTCTAGGGTTTGATCTATGAAATTTGGGGTAGAAGGAGATAAAGGTTGAGCAGTGAGGTCAGGAATGGAGGGGGAGGCCTCTGAGAGTGTAGCTATCGAGCATGAGGGCCCTGAGATTGAGGGAAGCGAGGCAACGATGTCGGTGCATTCACAGCCGTAATGGTAGTTGTTTGCCGAGTTTACTTGGGGAGATGTCCAGATGGAGGTACCTGCTAGTGGGTATTCCGAGTAGTCTACTAGGTCCTCCATAACTGTCACAATATTCCCGCGCTAGCTGCCTTCAGAACCAAGGTCGCCTGTCACTGTAGTGACCGGGTAACAGAGGGGGGTTAGTCGAAGAGGAGGGTAAGGGTAAAAACTCAAAGCGGTAAGAATGGAGGAGTGACCATAACGACGTAAACGAGGGCCAAGGGTGAGTAACAGGGCTGGTATACAGGAAGGCGGTAAGGAGCAGCAGCGTAATCAGATGGTCGTAGGCGTTGTATAGACTGCAGGCTCTAGACGAAACCCTAACCCCATCCTGTACATCGTTTCCTCATCATCCTCTATCTCTCCTCCGAGAATCAAAAGAAGAGTTTTCATGCAATTCCTTGTACCTCTTAGGGGCTATCCAGAATGTCTTTTAAATTGTCTTATGTATCAAGTACGAACATTTTTTTTTAAATGTTAGTGATTTTCATGCTGATTTTGAAAAGTGTTGATGCAACATCAACACAAATTTTTTTAGAGGGCTTATTTTTGACACTTTAATTTTTTTTTATCTATCTAGTAAGAACAATTTTTTTTGTTGTTAGTGATTTTCATGCTGAGTTTGAAAAGTGTTGATGCTGCATCAACACAAAAAATTTTAGAGGGCTTATTTTTGACACCTTAAATTTTTTTATGTATCTAGTATGAACATTTTTTTTGTTAGTGATTTACATCTTGATTTCAAAAGTGCTAATGCAATACCAACCCTTTTTGTTTAAAGGGCTTAATTTTTTACACTTTAAATTTTCTAATGTGTTAAGTGTAGATATTTTTTTTTAATGTTGGTGATTTTCATGTTGATAATTAAACATAAAAATAAATTAAAAAGGAAAAAT